>CAUYRH010083693.1:0-27440 GCA_963574655.1 Perodicticus potto | reverse complement strand
GGAAAGTTCTCTTTCATAATCTCATTAAGAAGAGACTCTGTGCCCTGTGATGCCACTTCATCATTTTCAGGTATCCCTCTAAGGCGAATATTGGTTTTCTTCGAGTTATCCCAGAGCTGTCTGAGAGAATGATCCATTTTTGACTTCCATTTCTCTATCTCTTTGAGCATTTGGGAGTGTTCAAAGTCTCTGCCTTCAGTTTCAGAAATCCTTTCTTCTGCTTGCTCCATTCTGTTACTGAGGGATTCCACTGTATTTCTCAGATCTTTGAGGGCTACAACTTCTTTTCTCAATGCGTCAATATCTTTGGTCATTTTCTCTTTGAACTCGTCCAGTTCTTGAGACATCTTTTGGGTCATCTTTTGGATTACTGCTTGAAATTCTAATTCCATCTTTTCCTCCACTGCGCTGATCTTAGTTGCTATCCAGAGTCTGAATTCAACTTCTGACATCTCAGCCATTTGCTTATGCAAGGGATCTTGTGCTTCATCTACCTTGTCATTCCTTGGGGAAGTTGATCTACTCTGGTTATTCATATTGCTAGAGTTTTTCTGTTGATTCTGCCTCATGATTATTTTTCACTGTTGCCTATTACCGTCCTCAGAGTTGGGGAGGTGTCTTTCCCAGATCGGACCCTGGCAGAATCACTCAGTTGTTACTGGATCTTTGTAGGGAGTGACCCTGTGTTTCTACTGATTTCTGAAACCCTGCAGGGTGGAGAGCTTAAATCCTCCTCAGCCTGCTTAGAAGACACTTTAAATTGCTAACTTGGGCTAAGCAGAAGCTTTCCCAGGAAAGCACCTGTGGCTGGGATCACTCCTTAAGTGGCTATCCACTTACCTGGTGTGCCAAAACTGATCTCACCCTATTCCCCTGAGGGATAAAGCTGCGGGGCATCTCAGTCCCTGCCTTTAGGCTGCTCAGTCACTAGATTACTCGCTTCCCCCTCCCATGCCTGTTCTGCGACCCTGAGGGTGGAGCTTGCCAGGGCAGTTCTCCCAAAATGCCTCCACACAGCCCACCACCAAACACTGGCAGCTCCGTCTGGCTCGGTGGCCCAGTCTCGGGCCCCAGACAACACTCAACCCCCCCCCCCGCACTTCTGCCCAAGTTCTCCCAAGGCAGTTCAACTGAGTGCCAAGTCCAAAAGAAACCCAAACAGCTCACAGGCAAGGCCTTTCCAGCCTGCAGTCCCACTGTTAACCCACCTACAGTCACCAACAGGATCAGACCGAATGAACAGACGCAATCACATGCCCCATCTCTGCTGCTTTTGCCTTCCTCAGGGTGTCCAGAAGCCTCATGCTGTCTCCCTGTGTCCCCAAAGGGAAGTTTCTGGGCAGATCCCACCTGCCAGAGATGCCTGAAGTCCTTTCTCCCCAGTCTCACCATGCCTAGCCCTCTGCCTTTCTTCTTTATGCTTTATTTTACATACATGCTTCATATGATCTCATATATCCAATGACACCAATTATCTTCCAGATTGGGATAGATGAATGGTACAAATATCCTTTCATCCCCACTTCCCTGTGTGCTTGCAAACTTTACTGACCAATTAATATATTTTTCCCCACTATGAAAGAATGTTGTCTCAATGTCTTTTTTTAATTCAGCAATCTGGGAAAATGCTATAGTATTTCAGGATAGAAACACAGTATGAAACATTTTTGCTGTTTCTGAGTCATACGTTGAATGTCCCCAAATCTGTATTTCTGTCCTACATCTCTTCCTTGAGCTCCTAACTCAGAATCAGATGCATGTGCACCCAAAATTAATGTTGTATTTGAATTCATTATCTCTCCCTTTACCCCTGAGTCCCACTTTTTACATCTCCTCTCTTTCCACCATGAATGCTATCACCTGCTGCATGGTTCTCAGAGGAGCCTTGGACTGACCCAGTTCTTGCTCCTTTCCCTCTGGCAGTTCTCAAGAACAACTATAGGCTGTACAGGGAATGCAACATCCTGAGATAGGGAAGGACTGTTCAGGAAAGTCTGTACTCTGACCCAGCCATCTTCTAAAAACAGTGCGTCCTTCAATACTTAAGCCCTATACAAAAAGTAAAACTGACGTTTGAAGTTTTTCATGCTCCCTACAAGTGAGAGATTTGCAGTGAGATATTTGCCATGGGCAGCTTCTCTGTGCCTTGGGCATCAGCTCACAATGAGGGTTAGGCTTCTGTCATCACTTGTTGCCTTTCTGCAAGTAATAAATCTGTTCATGTAACTTGTATGTGTGGTTGTTCTGCTTCCCCAGACTAAGACTGGTAACCAGTGCCCAGTGCATTTGTTTGACAGAACCATCCTTTCCATTGTCCAAGCAAGCAGCTTAACATTAACCTTGACTCATCTTTTTCCTTCATCTTCACTTATGATCAATTACAAAGTCTTGCCACTTCCACTTTATAAATGTATATTTAGTCTTTTCATTACTACTTTATTACTATCCCAATAGAGTGTTCTGTAATTACTTGTCAAGTCCACAAAAGTGGACTCTCATTTTGGCCATTTCAAAATCACCCCCATCTTGAATTCAGAGTGATTTTTAAAAAATTTTGTTTGTGTACTCTTTGTTCTGTGAAACCATTTCACTGAATTTAGCATGAAGTGCCGTGCCATAATAAAGCTTATAAATATCTATATGGCAATTACGTCTTCATACCTTTTACCATGTTCTTCCCATTCTCTTCCAACTCTATGCTCCAGTCAGAGACTTCCAATATTTTACTCGTACTATTTCTTCCACCTTCTAACTCTTTCTCATCTTCTTGATTCATAGTTCATACTTCATGGAACTCTTTGGGATCTATATGCTCTTCATTAATTCATTCAGCAAATATGTTCTGAGTATATATTAACTGCCTGCTTATTATGCTGGTGAACAAGAAAGAGAATAATACTGTTCCCCCTCACACACAACTATTAATCTACTAGAAGGACACACAGTAATTAATAATTCCACTAATGACTATATAAATATTATACTAACTACTGGATAAAATGTAATTCTTAAACATTATGTGAGCAATGGCTGTATCTACTCACCTTGGAGCAAAAGTTCTTTACCAGCAGGAACAAACACACACACACACACACACACACACTCTTTCTTGGCAGCCCATAAATACAGAGGGTGACAAAAAAGTACACACATTTTAATAAAGAATAAATCTGTATTCAAATTGTAATACTCAATATATACTTACAATATTTATCTTGTGTATTATATCTTGTATCTCGTGTAATGGCAGAAGTCAAACGTGATGTGAGTATTACAATGTTAATTCAGTTTTTCCTTTCTTAAAGTGTGTATGGATTTTTTTTTGACACACTCTATATACTAAGACAATATCAATAGGCCATTTTTGCAAGGAGAAACATTATAACTGGATCTTGAGTGTGTGTGTGTATCCTTGAAAAGGCCACCAAACTTGGTATATAGAGCTTAAGGGAAGGGGAAGAACACAACTTTTTCTAAGATACTGAGGGCATTTATGGGGGAAAAATAAACTAGATTTCATACTTTCCTTTTTTTATTTTCATTTTTTTTTTTATTGTTGGGGATCCTTTGAGGGTACGAAGATCCAGGTTACACTAATTGCATTTGTTCAGGCAAAGTCCCTCTTATAAATGTGTTCCTCCCCCAAGAGGTATGCCAAACATCGTGACTCTCCACTCCCTCCCTCCTTCCTTCTCTCTGCTTCCCCATTCCCACACCCCCACCATGTACTAGGGCATCGATTGTCCTCATATCAAAATTGAGTACATTGGATTCTTGCTTCTCTATTCTTGTGATGCTTTACTAAGAGGAATGTGTTCCACCTCCATCCAAGTTAGTACAAAAGACATACAGTCTCCATCTTTTTTAGTGGCTGAATAATATTCCATAGTATACATATAGTATGGCTTGTTAATCCATTCTGGATTGGTGTGGATTTAGGTTGTTTCAACACTTTGGCAATTGTAAATTGAGATGTGATAAACAGTCTAGTGAAAATTTACTTATGATAAATGGATTATTTTTTCCTTCTGGGTAGATGTCCAGTAATGGGATTGCAGGATCAAATGGGGTCCTTCCCTCTTTGGAAGTAAAATTCAAAAAACTTCTCAGAATTAGCTGGATGAATCTGGCTAATGTCCAATGTCAAAGGAATACCTTAAAAGGAAACTCACAATCAGGGAACACGGTACAGACTACTTATCTGGTTGCTACACAAACACTAAAACCTCATAAGACACAACTAATTCTGAAAGGACACAGATGTGAGGCATAACGTTTCTGAGTGTTCCACCCTACTGTCATAAAAAACCTGGGCTCTGGATAACATGAGAGTATCCTTTAGTTCAAATAAGGGCTAAAAGAAAGCTGTAGCATAGGGACATAACCATGGCCCTTTGTGTAGGACCCACATTTAACAGAATACCAGCTAAGCAAAAACAAAGCCAACTTGTGAACATACTTCTTGGCTGTCCCACTTGCCTGTCCTTTTGCGCCTGGCACTTGGAATTACTCTTTTGAAAAACTAAGGCAATTGAGAACTAAGATGTGTCAAGGGAAAGAGAACTTTATGCTAGAAGAACATGTGAGAAAAATAACTGTGCTCTCCTGGTCTTTGTATGCCAACTTAGTGAAGTGTCCACCCCAGTTGCATTAGGAATTGTGAAAATTTCTATAAAATAAAGAGGCTGGTAGAAAGTCCCAGCCTCTCGGGAGGCTGAGGCAAGAGAATCGCCTAAGCCCAGGACCTGGAGGTTGCTGTGAGCTGCGTGACGCCACGGCACTCTACTGAGGGCAATAAAGTGAGATTCTGTCTCTACAAAAAAAATAATAATAATAATAATAAATAAAAATAAAATAAAATAAAATAAAGGTAGAAAGAATTGCAGGTGAGGATATAATTTGCAGCCAGAGACCTTCTTGAGCAGGTGATTGCCATGATTAGATTTACACGTAAGGTGTAATTCTGTGCACAGGAGGATGAATTATAGCAAGATGAGACTCCAGGGAATAACCAGCATTGAAATAGTAGAGGAGGTTTCATTGTAGTCACAATGTAGGATGATTTGTAATAACCTGCTACCCTATCAAAAAAATCACCAACTGTTCTCTCTGTAACATCCAATAGTTAAGGTAGTCATGGGAAACAAACCAAATAAAGCAAACAAGCAACAAACAAGAACAGACTGGAACCAAAACAAACCTTGTACAACTGCAATACAGAATCGCCCTGGGGTTTGCTCTGTGCTGCTTCCCTCTGCTCTCATTTACTCTCCAAAAGAAGAGTAAAGAACAAGTTTTCCCACACTTCTCAGATGCAATGAGAGAACATAAATTTAAAGACTAATGAATTCAACAGAAACTCCAAGATTATCTATTTCAGGTCTCTCATTTACAATTGGAGAGGCTCAAACTCTGGGAGAAAAAGTGGTAAATCTGGACCCAGAATCTAATTTTCTGTTTCTCAATAAAACAATCTGGTAAGAGAGCTTTCTGAGTGGGCAGGGTATCTGAGAGAGAGCAAACCTATGCAGACTGTGAAAGGAGAAAGTGCTGATATTTTGCTTTCTCTGGGGGCCAGGCTCCATAAACGGTAATTGGGCAGATGTGGAACTGTTCTCAATTTCTCTGTTGCTACCAAAGGCGTGCAGGGCTACTGTGTTGACACTGATGATCAGAATACTAGCAGAGGGCAGCAAGAGGCGCTTCTCTACGCCTCTCCTGAGACAAAGCATGGCTTGCTTTTCTGGGTACAGGGAAGAAATCCAGCTCATTAAAAAAAAGGAAAGTTTTCTCTGACATTTTGCTCCCTCCTTGCACATTTCCCCCTTGTCTTCATTTCTCAGCCTGACCCTCTCATCTCACCTTTGCCTGGGGGGTCAACATAACTTCATGGTTGACACTGATTTTTCTAACAGCAGCAATTTTAAACCAGTAAAAAGTATCCCCAAAGCACAAAAGGTATCAAATTAAAATGCCTCTCCAACAACTTGATACTGTAGCTAATTCACAAAGGCATAAAGGAAGGAATGTGTTGTTCTGGTTTTGGCTTTTGCAAACAAGTGAATTCTTGCCTGCTCTCGTCTTGACCCTTGATTTTATGATTAATCACTTTTTAAGTATGATATTTCTGAATCAAAGATTCACATTTATGCGTTTGCTCTATAGTCTAATATCCATCTTCACATTTCTGTTACTATAATTATCTTTCTAGATATCTCTATATAAGTTCGAATGCACTCAAGGATCCAACTCCCTGCTTTAATTTATTAATTATTCCTTAAATTTATCACAGAAAGTTTCAAACTTAATCAAAAGTACAGAGAATAGCATAATGAATCACCATGAATACTTCACCCATATTAAACTTGCTCAACTCCAGTCTGATCCTGTTTCATCTATATACTATCATTCATTCTCTTTATCCTATATTATTTTAAAGGAAATCCAACTATCATATATTTCATCTATAAGTATTTTTATTTGAATATATAAAATCAAAGAAACAAAAATATAAAATAATTATACTTCATTATTTCCGGAAAAAAACAAATCCTTCCTATTATCATACATGTCAATTATCTTAAAAGTGTTTAAAACTTTATATATTTAATCTGTATTGGAGAATGGTCTTTCCACTGTGGTTGTTGATATATTTTTTCATTCTCTTTTAATCTACACATTCCTTCACTCTTTCTCCCTAATAAGGAAAGGATTCTCCTCCAGCCTTCTCTTCCAGCCCTCAAACTCAATGTCTTTTCCTCACAAAGAAGAGCATGGGCTAAAATTTAGGAGGTTTATGTTAAAATTTAGGAGGTTTAAATATATGGTATGGATTTGCTAGATTAATTTTCTTATAATAATAAGAAAAATTATTAGTTTCTTAAAAATCCAAATCTTTGGCTTATAAAGTTTCTGATAGTCTGCATTTTTCTGATCACATTCTACATAGTGTTTATTTTCTATGTTTCCTCCATTTTGCTAAAACTGACCAATTTTTGATCAAGAGGTTTAATGAAATTCAGGTTTGAACTTTTTGACAAGAAAACTTGAAGGTAATGTCATCTACTTTCTCCAGAAAGATATACCATGTGCCTTTCTTTTAAAAAAATATTGTGCTTTCTTCTTCCAAACTGGTTTTGTCTATGACTTAGATTATTTTAAATTATACTAATTAACATTGAATTTTCTTGTTTTTAATTTATAAATCTTAAGCTTTATTCAAATTAGTTTGAGGGTACAATATTTAGGTTACATTGTTCTCACTTCCAGGGTAAAGTTCCATTTGTAGAAGAGCTCCTCACCCAAGGGGTGTGCTTTTTTATTTTATTTTATTTTTTATTTTTTTATTAAATCATGATTGTGTACATAAATGCAATCATAGAGTATGATGTGCTGGTTTTATACACAATTTGAAATATTTTCATTGAACTGGTTGACATAGCTTTTATGGCATTTTCTTAGTTATTATGTACAGACATTTATATTCTACATTTAGTAAGTTTCACCTGTACCCTTCTAAGATGCATCATAAGTGTGGACCCATCAATTACTCCCCCTCCGCCCATCCCTCTCCCTCCCCTCCACTCCTTTGCCCTTTTCTCCAATTCTTGTGCTGTCATTGGGATATAGCTATCTATAACATTGAATTTCCATATGACAAACCTTAATTGTTTAATCCCGCTAATTTTGCATAATGACATATTGTTAACGCTGTTTTCTTCTACAAAAAGCAAATAAATATAAATGATAGAGAAACAGAGACGAGAGGCAATGGATTAAGTATCTTCAGGAAATCTATTGATATTTCAAATCCTAACTCTTGAAAAATAAATGTGCAATTGTAAAGGATATTAGTACCTCTGGGATTAGCTTTGGAGTACTCAAGTCATGTTCAGTTTCTGTAGTTATAAGAGATACAAAGTAACAAATATTGGTATATATTGAGTATTACTATTTTAATACAAATTTTTTCTTTCTTAAAATGCATATACTTTTTTTTCTTCATTTGTTCATTTGCATCTTCAGTTTGATTCTAAACACCAGAGATCCTAATTTGCTCTAATACATAAAATTAGTTGATTACTAATTCAGAAATATTAATTACATATAAATCACTAGATTTCTCTTTCTTAAGTAGATTTATAGAACTTTATGCTCTGGTATGTGAAAATGAATCAGTAAAAAACCAGAGGGAGGAAAAGATAGGAAATTATATCCACTGAAATCACAAGATAGCTAGGTTCCTAAACCATTCATTTAATTTCCTTGGCCCAATGCCTTTGTATGAAAAAAGAATAATAATTCTCTTTCTACATAGTTTGATAATGAGATGATATAGCATATAGAAAAATATTTTAATGGAAGTGGTATTAAATTTTTAGGTAGCATCATTAATTTGACAAATAATTCATAAACTTAATGCTGCAACTGAAATATACTTTAGCAACAGACTATTTTAAAGGTAAAAAAATTAAAGTTTAAATTAAATTAGTCATTCAAGATTTTATTGCTAGCTAGTTTCTGAATTATAAATCTTGTCCTCTTCCACTTATAACTAACAAACATTGAGTTGCAATTCTGTCCCCACAACTTAGAACATCTCATTAAATTTTATTTATTACTCACTACTATAATTTTTTATATAGAATACAGAAGAAAACAACAGTTAAGGATTGTTAAGTTGTTGAAGAATTCATTGTGCAGGAACATGAGCTATTTAAATATAAACCAAAATATTTATAGGTGAAATATAATTATTTAATTCATTACTCCAGACCCAAGGAAGATGAAGAATTTATTGAGAGAACAAATAACAAAATACCAGGGAAAAAAGCATTTTGTATTTTATGTCTTTGTGTGTCTAGAAGTTATTTACATAACATACAAATGCATTGTTTGAGTTGTATAAGATCTTAGAGGTCCTCCAATCTTTTACTCTTATTTTGTAAATCAGACACTCAAGACTCTGAGAAATAAATATTTATTTCTAAATGATATCTTCAAAGGACAAGCCTCTAAACCTCCTAAATTTTAGCCCATGCTCTTCTTTGTGAGGAAGAGACATTGAGTTTGAGGGCTGGAAGAGAAGACCCCTGCACTGAATACACTAGAGTGATGCTAGTAGCTCTACAGCTATTGATGTAGCACTACAGTCATCATGGTAAGCAGAGCACCATCTTCTATGATATCATGGACTGCCTGACCATGAGGTCCAAAAGTTCATCTCTTAGAAAATGTGACATTCAGGACACCAAAACCATGTGACAATTAGCAAAGGCATAGATGCTGAAAACAGAACAAGCCAACAAAAGAGCAAAATTTTGTTTTACCTTTTAGGGCACACAAAAGGAAGTGATACAAATGAGCAGTGCAGAGATTACACAAGGTAGAATTAATCCAGTGATTCAGATAGCACAGAGAAATTAAGTGCTAGTTAATTAATTCAGTGAATCAATATCAATAAGATAAAAGAAAAATCATTTTCCTAAAAGCTCAGAATGAATCTACTCAGCAATGTCATATATAACACCAATGTATAATTATAAAGGGTTAGAGAGAATGAAATAAACTGATAGCTGCAGAGTAATAACAATGGTGGCAAGAATAGTGAAGGCAAATTTAATTTTATTTATTTTAAATATAATTTATATGAGTAGTGTGAGATTCTGGAGAATACTTATCACCAGAATACATAGACTGATCTCTCTCAAAATGCTGCCCATGACTATTGGCAAGGCTGAACAGGGACGAGGTAAGTAGGTATATCAATAAAAATGTCTGTGTTCATTCATTGTAATTACTCAGTGAGGAAGAGAGATTACATAGGACTGATCATGTGATACATATGGTTCCATAATTGCATGAAAAACTATTTTGCATCATTTTAACATGTATTTATTTAACTTGGTAGAAAAAAATAATTTAACTTTGTAGAACTGGTATATTGAGTTAGTGAGTTTTTAATGTTTATTTGTTTTAACTTTGCTTTTTGGTCTAGTTGTTTGAGTCTATAAAGCCCAACTCAGATATTGATGCAGTTATCATATATTGGTGACTTACATGTCTGCCAAGACACAAATTATGTGAATGATGACTCTAAGACCAATATCCAAGATGATCAGCTGTTTTCAATATTGCAAAGTATTTACACAGCCACCCCAGACTTATTCCTTAAAACACAGCTCTCACTGGGTGAGTCAAGCCTTATATTAGTACATGATAATCATATTTTAATGTCATATAAATCTTTTGGTTTTGAAATACAATTTTAAAGTTGTCATTAAAACATGATAGATTACCAATTCTTAAGACATTTAAAGACTCACTGTGAAATTGACCCAGTTCCTGGTTGATAAGGGAGCAACCTATTTATATCTCCTTAATGAACATTAAATGTCTTTCTGGAGTGATGAAGTGGGAGACAGTAATACAAGAGGTCTGAGAATGGCAAAGGAAACTGGGTTTTCCTGTGAGGGTTGTCTCCTCCCCTGGGCCCCCACAGCACTGTGTATGCTACAAGACAGGCTAAATACTTTGTCTCTGCAGGGAAGGTAAGTGTATACCAGAAAACAGGTAAGGCATTTCTAATTTCAATTAAGGTACATCTGCCTCCCATCATCCGAATTTGAAATGTAGGCAATACTTTTGAGTATTTTCTCACTCTTACCCCTATATTCAATAAGGCATTAAGTGTTGTTCATGTTGCTGTTTTATTACACACACACACACACACACACACACACACACACACCACCTTTTCTTATGTGTCGCCAATACCACAGTGCAGGCACTCAGGTCTTCCCTACAGCATTATTTTCATTTTCTTTCTAACTGGTCTTATTTGTGTTCCTCTCACAGCCCATCAATTTTAAATAAAGCAGACGGGTAAATGTAATGTGTGATAAGGATCACAACAATTCTGTTGCAAAGGCTTTGCATTAACTCTTCATTGTCTGAAAAATAAAATTCAGTATATTGAAGTGACTGGCTATATATACCTCTCTATCCTCAATCCTCTCCATCTCTCATATACTCCTAAGATGCAGACCTGTATGTACATATATAACTTTTTTATTATTGTTATTCAAACAAGCATGAGGAATGTGCAACTCTCATCCAGTAATAGCAGCTCACTGAGGTAGTGATACACTAATAGTTAGGCATGAGCAAGCAGGATCAGCTCACACATTGTGGGGAGGTATAGCCCCTATACCCATCTGGCTGTTCCCTCTTTCCTCCTACCCTGTCCCTATCTTCAAAATTTCTTGATTCGTGCTGCCAACAATGACCTTCCTTGTATTTCTCTCAATACAAGAGATTCACTTCAATCTTGAGATTCACTTCAAATTCCTCATCAAAATTTCTTTGCTTAGTTTCTTATTGGGGGATCTATCCAACACAGCCAAAGTGGTGTTAAAATAGCCAAGTATTATGTTGTTGGAAGATATTAAATTGCTTATGTCTGTTACTGTCTCCCTTACAAATTGAGGAGCATTCTGGTTGGGCACATAAATGTTAATAATTGAGATCTCATCATGTTGAGTGTTTCCCTTAACAAATATGAAATGATCATCCTTGTCTTTCCTTACTTTTATTAGTTTAAAGCCTAATGTATTTGCAAACAAAATTGCCACCTCTGTTTTTTTCTGGTTTCCATTTGCCTGGATTACAGATGCCCATCCCTTCACCTCGAGTCTATATTTATCCTTTAAGGTAAAATGAGAATCTTGTATGCATCAGATATCTGGCCTGAGTTTTTGAATCCAGTCAGCTACCCTGTGCCTATTAAGAGGACAATTTAAGCTGTTCACATTAATTGAGAGTATTGATAAGCCTGGTAATATTTTGGGTATCAAGTTTCTCAAAAGTCCAGTGGACATTTTAAATCTTTTCACCACTGTGGAAATTGGGCTTTGGTCAAGAATTTCAGAGTGAGTTTACTTTGATGGTAGAGCATTGTGCTGGTTATTATGGAGTATGGGTCTGAGAATATCCTTAAGAGCTGGTTTGGTTCTGGAAACTTCCTAGACTTAATCAGAATGAACTGGAAATGTTGAACAGACCGATATCAAATACTGAAATAGAATCAACTATATGAAATCTCCCAAAAAAGAAGAGTCCAGGATGAGATGGCTTCACATCAGAATTCTACCAATCCTTTAAAGAGAAACTAGTACCTATATTACTTATCCTTTTCCAAAACATTGAAAAAGAAGGACTACATCCTAACACATTCTATGAAGCAAATATCACCCTGATCCCCGAACCAGGAAAAGACCCAACAAGAAAAGAAAATTATAGACCAATATATTTAATGAACATAGATGCAAAAATATTCAGTAAGATCCTATCAAACAGAATCCAGCAATATATCAAATGAATTATACAGCATGACCAAGTGGGTTTCATCCCAGGGTCTCAAGGTTGGTTCAATATAGGTAAAACTATAAATATAATATATTTATATGTACTATAATATAATACATTTATAAAACTATAAATATAATACATTTTTATTTACATATAAACTAAAAACCAAAGACCATATGATTTTCTCAATAGATACAGAAAAAGCTTTTGACAATATCCAGCTCCTTTCATGATCACAACACTTAAGAAAATAGATATAGAAAGGACTTTTCTTAAACTGATAGAGGCCATATACACCAAACCCACAGCCAACATCATATTGAATGGAGTAAAATTGAAAACATTTCCACTCAGATCAGGAACCAGGCAAGGTTGCCCTTTGTCTCCATTGCTTTTTAACATTGTAATGGAAGTCTTAGCCATCACAATCAGGCAAGAGAAGGCAATCAAGGGTATATAAATAGGGTCAGAGGAGATCAAACATTCACTCTTTGCAGATGACATGATTTTATACCTGGAAAACCCCAGGGACTCAACTATAAAACTCTTAGAAGTGATCAAGGAATACAATAGCATCTCAGGATACAAAATCAATACTCACATATCAGTAGCCTTTATATATACCAATAATAGTCAAGCCAAAAAACAGTCAAGGACTCTATTCCCCTTACAGCTGTGCCAAAGAAGATGAACTATTTTGGAATTTACCTAACAAAGAATGTGAAAGAGCTGTATAAAGAGAATTATGAAACTGAGAGACAAGAAATAGCTGAATATGTTAACAAATGGAAAAACATACTATGCTCATGGCTAGGAAAAATCAACACTGTTAAAATGTCCATATTACACAAAGCAATTTACAAATTTAATGCAATGTCTATCAAAGCACCATCATCATACTTTAATGATATGGAAAATATAGTACTTTATTTTATATGGAACCAGAAAAAAACTTGAATAGCCAAGACATTACTCAGAAATAAAAACAAATCAGGAGGAATGACACTATCTGACTTCAAACTATAGTATAAATCTATAGTGATCAAAATAGCACAATATTGGCACAAAAATAGAGAGGTAGATGTATGGAACAGAATTGAGAACCAAGAGATGAATCCAGATACTTATCATCATTGAATCTTTGATAAGCCCATCAAAAATATAAATTGGGGGAAAGATTACCTATTTAACCAGTGGTGCTGGGAAAATTGTCTGGCAACTTGTAGAAGACGGAAACTGGACCCACACCTTTCACCATTAACAAAACTTGATTTTCACTGGATAAAAGATTTAAACTTAGGACATGACATGAAACTATAAAGATTCTTGGAAGAGAGTGCAGGAGAAACACTTGAAGAAATTGGCCTGGAGAATACTTTATGAGAAGGACCTCCTGGGGAAATTGAAGCAACACCAAAAATACATTTGTGGGATCTGATCAAACTAAAAAGCTTCTGCACAGCCAAGAACACAGTAAGTAAAGCAAGCAGACAACCCTCAGAATGGGAGAAGATATTTGCAGGTTATGCCTCTAACAAAGGTTTAATAACCAGAGTCCACAGACAACTCAAACATATTAGCAAGAAAAGAACAAGTGATCCCATCTCAGAATGGGCAAAGGACTCGAAGAGAAACTTCTCTAAAGAAGACAGACACATGAAAAAATGCTCATCATCTTTAACCATCACAGAAATGCAAATCAAAATCACTTTGAGATTCACATCTCAAAATCACTTTGAAATCACATCTAACTCCCGTAAGAGTGGCTTACATAATAAAAATCCCAAAACTACAGATGTTCGTGTGGATGTGGAGAAAGAGAACTCTTCGGCACTGCTGGTGGGAATGCAAGCTAATATGTCCCTTTTGAAAAGAAGTATGGCGAATACTCAAGGACTTGTCATTTGATCCTGCAATTACTCTACTAGGTGTATATCCAGAAGACACAAAATCACTTTATATTTGCACCAGATTGTTCACTGAAGCTCAATTCATAGTAGCCAAGTCATGGAAGAAGCCCAAGTTCCCATCAACCCATGAATGGATTAACAAATTGTGGTATATGTATACTATGGAATATTATACAGCCTTAAGAAAGGATGGAGACTTTACCTGTTTTACGTTTACATGGATGGAGCTGGAACATATCCTACTTAGTAAAGTATCTCAAGAATGGAGGGAAAAGTATCCAATGTAATCAGTATAATGAAACCAATTTACAGTCACTCATACTCTCATATGAAAAATAGATCACAACTATGGCCCAGGATGAAGATGGGAAGGGGGGGACTATAGGGAGGGGGAGGTCAGATTGAGGGAGGGTGAATGGGGGAATCACACCTATGGTGCATAGTGCAAGGATACATGTTGGATCTAATAAGTATAGAGTATAAATATTTTAGCACAATAATTAAGTAAATTAGACGAGATATATATTAGCCATTGTGATGTAAATGCTCCCAATTCTATATGAAATCAGCATATTGTACCCCATAAATACATTAATGGATACATGATCTATGTGTTTATGATTTAATAAAAAAGTTAAAAAAATAAATAAAAATAAAACATAAAAAATTCCTCATCAAATGGTAAATCATTTTGGAAGTATGTTTGGAGACTACTTAGAGATCTAAAAATAGACCTGCCATTTGATCCTATAATTCCTTTAGTAGGTATATATCCAGAAAAACAAAAATCACATCATAATAAATATATCTGTACCAGAATGTTTACTGCAGTCCAATTCATAATTGCTAAGTCATGGAAGAAGCCCAAGTGCCCATCAACCCACTAATGGATTAATAAATTGTTGTACATGCATACTGTGGAATACTATGCAGCCTTAAAGAAAGATGGAAACTTTACCTCTTTCATGTTTACATCGATGGAACTGGAACATATTCTTCTTAGCAAAGTATCTCAAGAATGGAAGAAAAAGTATCCAATGTACTCAGCCCTACTATGAAGGCTAATATATAGCTTTCATATGAAGGCTGAAACCCCCAAGAATATGGGGGAAAGAGCAAGGGTGGAGAGGGGAGGAAGGAGGATATGTGGAAGGAAGGCAGTTGGTGGGATCACACCTACAGTGCATCTTAGAAGGGTACAGGTGAAACTTACTAAATGCAGAATAGAAATGTCTTCATATAGTGATTAAGAAAATGCCATAAAGTTAAACAGTCCGATGAAAATATTTCAGATTATATGTGAAGTCAGCACATTGTGCGCCATGATTACACTAATGTACACAATTATTATTTAATAAAAATAAAAAAATGATAAATAAGGGAAATATAAAATTAAAATAAGATAAATGCAGCTTTACAAATTGTGTTATAAATCATATTATTGAAAATTTAATAGAGACCACTAGGGGTTCATCAAAATCTGCTGTCTACTTTGGGAGGCATGTTGGTGCCTTTCTCAGCTTTTCTAGCAGTGGGCATATAGCCAGATCCCTGACAAAAAAAAAAAAAAGTAAACATATAAAGCCATGTGCCACTTCCAGATCTACAAAACTCTTATGGTGTGTTCTTCTTTTCATCTTCTTTCTGTGCTCTTTCTTCTTTTCCAGCTAAAAGAGGAAGATAACAATGGCATGGCTGTGAAGTGGAAGAAGTTTGGAGGGGGGATTTTTGTGTTGGTTGGTGCACTACAGAGAAAAAAGCTGGTAGAGTTGGACTGTACACACACACATACACATGAGCAAATGTATTGTGTGTGTATATATACATATGTTATAGGATATGTTCCAGCTCCATATGTATATGTGTGTATATATATATATGTATATACACATACAAATAAAAATAACTAAAACTTTATAAAGAGATTTATTTCAAGGAATTGGTTCATGTAATCATTGAAGTTGACATGTCCAAATTTGGATGGCAGGCTAGCAGGTTAGAAATTCAGGCAGGAGGAAATGCTATAACCTTGAGGTAGAATTTCTCTCCTTCAGAAAAATCTCAATTTTCTTTTCATAGCCTTTCCACTGATTGGATAAAGCTAACCCACATTGGGAAGAATATGTCCTTTTACTTAGTCAATTAATTGTAGATGTTAATCACATGTGCAAAGTACCTTGATAGGTGCACCTAGATTAATGTTCAATTTAATAACTGGGTATGACAGCCTGGCCAAGCCAATGCATAAAACTAACTGTCACAGGTTCCTACCTGACAATGTGTCAGTTGGCTCCCTTAGCAATCCAAGGACCCACCCAGAAATGTTATATAAGCAAAAACTAAAAGTTTATTGTTTTAAGCCACTGAAATTTTGAGGTTTGTTACCTGAACCAAACCTATCCCATATCATATGAAAAATATTGCTAGATAGAGATATTTTCAGGCCTGCTTCAAAGAATAGATAAAAGTAGCTTGTAATTAAGCATTATATATTGATATGCTAGTAAATTTTACTCTGAAGTTGAAGTTGGTTTATTATCTTTAGCAAGTTAATCACTTGCTAAAATGTGGATGATGCTCTAATTTGCCCACGATGAACACATTTATCATGTTACTATTTAAAGGTGAACACCCAACCAGGCTTCATTTTGGATTATCACTTCTTTGAAATTAGTGGAGTGAATTTTATTGAGGTTTTTAAAATGTCGTGATTTTGGATAAAACATTTTCAGGTGTTTTGGATAAAACATTTTGGATAAAACATTTATTTGGATAAAACAAAGTACCCCTCTCCTCCCTCTCCCTTCCTTCGCTGTTCCTCCTTCCTTCTCCCTCCTCCTCCTCCCCTTCTTTATTCTCCTCCTCCTATCCCTCCTTTTCTGAAAGGATAAATGTTAGAACTGTTAGAATTCAGAGAATTGACATATCCAGGGGGTAGAAAATTTTGGAGAACATTTAGCCCAACTCTCAATTTATTGTATATAATAAGTAAAACTTTATAAATGAGGAAACTGATGCCTAGGCAAGCTTAGTGATGTGCATAGGGTTATAGTATATTCATAACAGCTTTCTTCAAATACTGCACTATGCAACACTGCCTCTAAAATAAGTTTAAGGAGAGAATTTTGTTTTTTCTTAAAGATATGCTAGCAATATGAGGGTTTTACATTAAAGATATAAAATTTTCTGTTGATGCTTCATCACCCTGGTACATGATTGGCTTTTACAGATGAAGCAGGAATTTCCTGATGGAAATTAATTCTCTTCCTATCTGAGAAGTCAGAAACTTCTTGAAAGGTAAAACAAGAGATAACTGCTGACTCTGTTGAATATATTCCAGTATCTACTGTACTGAAGTAAGTATAAGCCTTTGATTAAATAGAGAATGTTATGGTTCTTTTATTAAAAGGAAAAAAAATATTTTTTAATAGCTATCTCTGGAGGTGGAAATTGGTGTTTATGTAAATTTAGCTGAGCTGTTTATAATTAGTTATTGAAAGGCAATCTCCATCATTTTCAAGGTCAAATAGGAATTAAATATTGCTCTCTAAATGTTGATGAATTCTTGTCTGCAGCAGACTGTCCAGAAAGACTTGAACACCCATAAGGTATGATTTGAGGGGTAACAAATGTTTGCCCTGTTCCAGATCTCTTCAACACCCATGTCACCAACATTTGAGATTAAATCTTTATACATGTCCACCTTGGATCTCAGTGTTCAATCTTCCTGAGGTTTCTTTTTGAAATGTAAATACATCTATGAGCTAATACTTTAAGCCCTTATCAGTTAAAAATCCCATAGAATTACTTAAGAGTGATCAGGGAGCACATAGCCACCAATGGGTAATAAAAGGAAAGAGGAAGAAAGGTAGGAAGGGAAAGACTGAGAACAGGGAGCGAGGGCTATAAAAGGGAACCTTTGAGGCAGCATAATTTTGCCTGGAGCTCGTTCTGACCTTAGAAAGAGCAACAGAGGTTGATCAGTATATCAAAGGGTTATAACATTTTATAACTGTCCTGAGTGGCATTAAACATCACAAGTGCTCTAAATTAACTTCTTTCCCTACAAAAAATATTGAACAATTGTTTATGTGATACATGCCTTGACATATTGAAGGATTATTCAAAATCTCTTTTGTATTTAGAATAATGACTTTCAAAGCACTTCCCATCTTGTGTCAGTCAAATGCAAACACTTTGTTCATCACTTTGGGGGCAAATTATAGAAAGGTCGTGATGTAAAATGAGGAAGAGCATACTGTTTGAAATTTAAGAACCCCAATCTTAGTCTCTGATGACTTCTAAGTCAAGTGAATAGATGCTCTGAATTTTAAATGAGATCTTAAATTATTATATTTTGCTCATCCTTTACTTTCTTCTTATTATATGTATGTGTATTTTAAATACATACATACATATATATAGACACACGTATGCACACATATATGTACACAGAGATACACATATGTCATGGCTTTGAGGGCTCAAGTGTGCATGCCAAGGAAAGCAGAATGATTAATGGGGCCCTCCCATCTTGCTGTGTGCTTCATTTTACCCTGAAGTCTGGGGATTTTGCCCCCATTACTCTATACTGCTATTATAAACATCACTGAAGGCACCCTAGTCACCAAATATCTGTGAGCTCATTTTGCTTCTTGCTCCCCTTTGTCTTTAGAATTTATACTTCTGATCTTCTTCCAATTCTGTAAGCTCTCTTCTTGGTTCTAACGCCAGGGAAGTATTCTGAGATGCTTACATTTCTGTTTTTTTTCTTCTTCTCCTTTTCTTCCCCTTTCTGTATTCTATACATATTTTCTCCAAATATATATATATATTTGACTAGAATGTTCAGTTTCTGAATTTTCTGCTTTTATGAGAAATCATAAAATCTTAATTCTAACTTTAAGTAAGTATTATTTTCCCAATGCCACAGAAGTCAGAAAGAAGAAATGAGTTTTAAAAGTGACAGGGATAATTTTTAATTGACCATGTACCACCCAATCCTCACAACTTTGTCCACCACATTTATGATGACAAGTAATTCCCAAAGCCTCGCAACTTCTAGGACCACATTTTCAACCAAATTCATGGTTTTTTCACCTCAGATGTCTTAAAACCATCTAAAAGTAAAGATATTTTGCAATTTGCATTTTGCCTTAATTTACCTTCCAGAGTTATAATTTTAGTCAATACAATCATTAAGTCTCTTCATAATTCTCTATCACATCAGTCTGTAAAGTTTTTGGCACCAGGGACAAGTTTAATGGAAGACATTTTTATTTTTTTCCAGAGACTGGGGATGGAAGGATGGGGATGGTTGGGATGATTTAAGCACACTACATTTATTGTACACTTTATTTCTATTAAATTATAATACATAATTAAATAATTATACAACTCACCATAATGCAGAATCAGTGGAAGCTTTGAGCTTGTTTTCCTACAACTAGATGGTCCCATTTGGGTGATAGGAGATAGTGACATTCCAAGCGTGTTGCTTCTGTCCTTAGCTCCACCTCAGATCATCAGGCCTTAGATTCCCATAAGGAGCCCACAACCTAGATCCTGCTCATGTGCTACTTACAGCAGAGTTCGTGCTCCTATGGGAATCCAATACCATGGCTAATCTTACAGGAGGCAGAGCTCATGTGGTAGTGTGAGTGATGGGGAGCAGCTGTAAATACAGATGAAGCTTTGCTTGCTCATCAGCCACTCACCTCCTGCTGTGTGGCCTGGTTCCTAACAAGCCACGGGTAGGTCCAGTTAATGGCCTAGGACCACAGCTCTATAAGACAAGCCAATGGGATTTGTTTGTTGTCATTTCCTTCATGTAGTCACTGAATCTTTTAGTACTCAATTTGTAAGGTCTATTGCAGCAATATTTGCCACATTGCCACACAATACTACTTTCAGCCCTTCTATCACTGTATCTGTATCAATTTTGTGACAAATATTTATTTGGCACCTAAAACTTTTAATTATAAGTCTAGCTGTTCTGGTAAATTAACTGCTTTATTGACATGGGTCCTACCCTGTTGGAAGCTTATAGTCTAATAAGCTGTGATGGGCATTTGACTGTTCTTTCAGCCCACCCTTCTCCCTAATTTTTTCTATTTCCTGTTTATTTGGTCAATACATCATTTGAAAGATATTTTAAACACCTTCAATATTTCCCTACTTTAGAAATATCAATGAAATTATTTGGCTTTTAAAGACTTATGTAGTCTTATCTCAACATATCTGTCTGATTTTATCACTTCTTTTCTTTTCCATAAAATTGACACTATCAGACTTTTCTATTCCTTGTTTCTCAAACATGCCATGTGTAATTTTTCTCCAAAAATCTTGTTATTAACTAATTTTTGCTGTCCTGAGTCCAAAACACTTATCTTTCATGGCGTCCTCCCTCACTACTTAACCCAGCTTCAATATTTCCCAGTGAACCTTCCTTGCCTCGCTCCAACATTGAGCTTTATTTTTACTTCTTTTTTAAAAGACACCATTTAATAATCTACACTTTTTAAATATTTGTGTTGTTTATGGTGCCTCTCCCTATTAGGATGTGTGCGCTAGGAGGGTAGAGATTTTTGTCCATTTGGCTCTCTGCTAATTATCCATGTCAAGAGTGGTATCTATCACACATTAGCCATTTAATAAATTATTTTGGAAGGAATTAATGGATTAATTAATTCAATCTTCTAGACTTTTGATTTTCCAATTTAGGAAACGAAGATAGTAATTGAAAACATAAAATGGTTGTGGTAGAGAACATAAAATCTATAAAACTAAAGAGATTCAACCATATAGGATATTATTTCATTTATTAATTTTACTTTTTATATATGTAATGTGGGGATGTCTTTACTTTGGAATTAATCACCTATCATTAAGTTGAAATGGACTTTACTTGCCCAAAATTGATTACCTAGTATTTCCTTCTCTGGAACCCACTGGATGAAGAGCCTGAGCATCAAATGTTTCTTAAATTAGAGGATGCGGGGGGGTTTCCTTGCATTAAAGGTTCTCAAATTTTAAGTCATTTTTTTCCAGAATTGATCCTCTAAGGAGAACTTTTAGACTTTTTTTTTCTATTTGCATCCTTCATAAAATTTTAACACCACAGATATACTATATGTTTGTTTTTGCATTGAAGTCCTTTGAGGGCTGCTAACTTTTATGATATCTAAGAATTTTTTTCCTGTCTCTCACTCTCTCCCCTCAGAAAAAAAAACAAACAAACAATTTTTGCCTCTGGGGAAGGATACTTCTTCCACTGAGAATGCAAGTTTAGGTAGTATAACAAATAGCTTAATAAAGCCTACTAAGCCTAGTGGTATTTAGCCCAGACTAGAATGCACAATCTTTTCTTGTGTGAACACCTTTAAAAATCAAGAAACGGTATAATTTTAAAAATCAAGATTCAAAACTTGAGTTGCAAAGCAAACAGAAAGCTCACTTGATTTGGTTACTTCTCTGTCTTATTATTCTTAAAGGAAACCAAACCCAAGTCCCATCCTGGCTATCACTGTCTCTGTCTTGAGCCAGTGGATAATATACATGAGTGTATTTCATAATCACATGGACATTTTGTTAAAATACAGAGTACTGGGCTCCACTCCCTGAGTTCTTCATTCACTAGGTCTGAACTAGGGCCCGAGAACTTGCATTTCTCACATCTTTCCAAATGATGCTTATCCTATTTACATCGCACTGTAAGAACCAAAGCTTATAGTTAATGGGAAAATGTTACTGAATACTATTTTTTTTTTTTTTGAGACAGAGCCTCAAGCTCTCACCCTGGATAGAGTGCTGTGGCATCACAACTCACAGCAACCTCCAACTCCTGGGCTCAAGCGAGTCTCCTGCCTCTGCCTCCCAAGTAGCTGGGACTATAGGCGCCTGCCACAACGCCTGGCCATTTTTTGGTTGCAGCCGTCATTGTTGTTTGGTGGGCCCGCGCTGGATTCGAACCCTCCAGCTCAGGTGTACATGGCTGGCGCCTTAGCCCGTTGAGCCACAGGCGCTGAGCCCTGAATACTATTTTTAAAATGTTCTGCTATTCCAACAGCTTAAGTTTCTTCAAGGTTTAAATGGATTATTTAAAACGTCGTGGATAAATCTCTTCCTTGAAGACATTCTAACATCATGCTGATGGCTCCATAGTGCATGCGGAAGATCAGAGGTCAGAGTGGTTCCTAACTCAACTTTCTGGTAGAATTTCAGGCCAGCAGGGTCTTCCTGGAGAGCTTCCATTTTTTGTTTTAAAGATAGCAACTGGCTTTGTGCATGTAACAGCTACTCTGTTTCCCTTTATCTCCTGATGTGAACTAGTTATTACCTCTCAAAGAAGTTTTAGAGGAGTTTGCATGTGCAAAGAAATGCAAAATTTCATGGTTTTTTTCTAAGCCAGGATTCTAACTGCTTAGTGCTTTGAATCCTAGGAATACAGACAAATGATTATAGATCAAAGTTGTTTGATTAACCTTGATGGCATCTCAAAGAAACTAGAGAGGGATATGCATTCTAAGGTCATAGATGAATAGAAACACATCAAGTGAGTCACATTATTTTTTTCCAGTTGGATCCTGTCAGTGCTGAATGAGATAAAGTCTAAATTAAATTTGCTCAGTCTAGATGAATTTAGTCAGTCAGTTGGAGGGTAAGAGGATGATATAAATATGATTCCTCTTTTCAGGGTAGAACCCAAAAGAGAGGTGGATTTGTCTTGAAGTTAAAATAGAAATATTTTCAAAGACCAAACACATCACCAAAGAATTAAAAACAATATATCGGTTTCTATTTGATACTTAACGAGTGCTGTACAACTTACCTCAAACTGTGCTTTTGTGTCTAAAAAGGCCAGGTTACAGATTAGCACTGACTTGCCTTTATTAGGCCCTGGGGTATTTAGCCCAGACAAAAATTACCTGTCTTTTACTTGCATGAACACCTTCAAGAAGCAAAACAAAGTGCAATTTTTAAAATAGAGCTTCAAAGCCTAATAACAAAGCAAACAGAAATCCCATTTGATTTGGCCACCTCTGTATCTTAAGGATCGTGCTATTGATCCATCGCACACAGATTAACTCCGGTGCACTGCTGCTCATTGTCTGAGGTAATCTTGTATTTGCCTGCACTGCTTTCCTTGGCTTCTTGGATAACAATGCCCTGGAAATGAGGGAGGCTGTGCCAAAGCCCCAGATAAAGAGAGACACTGCTGTTTGTTTCTCACAACTGTCTGTCTTCTCAGTTTTTCCTCTCTCAGCCTTTCATTTCTATATATGCCGAAGAAAAGAATTTAATAGAGTGGGAAGTTTTAAATCTGAGGCCGGTTTCATTGGCATTGATATTTTTTTCCCAACCTATTCTCAGCTAAGTAGCAGGTCCCTGGGAGACTGTCTATATGCTAAGTTGCTCTTTTGCTAAAGGCTTTTTCTTGGGGGCAGGGGAAGTGGATTATGATTTGCCCACTGTTGAAAAACATACATTCTATGTGTCCTAACTTTATAAACGCTTTAATGCTTTTGATTTCCATCTTGAGATTGAACAACAATTTAAAATGACTGGAAAAAAAAGTCATGTTTGTAAGGTATGCAGCAAGTGCTTACTGCTTGCTCCAATCTTCAGGTAATTACCAGTCTCGCTCTTCCCTGTGCCTGTAGAATGGGTATCCATCACTCCACAGCACACTTAGGAGATAATTTTTTTACTATTTGTCATGTATTTTACTAATCTCTATCATGTTGTCATACTGTATAATTCTATATAAAATATAGTGGTTGCTCTGACATCTCCTCCTTACTAGTCTAGGGATTATAGGTTTTGCAAGTCTTAAGTGAGTAGTTAGTTATTTTAACGAATACACACAATTATGCCCATATTTAAAAATAATTTTAGCACTTACAACTGGAAATGAGATATTCACTGGGGGAGGGGAAGCAGCCCTCATGAGATCTGCTGGCCGTCTTTGATATGGTTCAGAGCTGTGGGCCTGGAACATTTCCCTATGCAGAAGCTGGCTGCTGAGCAGTCACCGACTCCACCTTCTACACCCTAATTTGGATTCTTCCATTCTGAGAAGGCAATGAATTTTCATGAATTACGTGAGCAGGTGTATCATTGGCACCTGGCCAGCCCCACCAATCCTCTCTAGAAGAGATGGAATCTTTGCCCACAGCCCAAGAATCAAGCAAGATGTCTATTGTTCTGTGTTTGGTATCAGGAGGAACCTACTGACCATAGAAAATTGGTGCACGTACAGTTTCAAAATTGTACAGTTTCAGATCATGGTGATTTCTTTTTTCTATGGGTAAAGCACTGTTCCAACCAGTACCTTGTGGACTAAGTCTTCCTTGGCTACTTTGAACCTGCACAGTGGGCTCTTCCTTCTAGTTGTCAGCATTTTTATGATCTTTGCCATCTTCCAGGCACTGGGAATCCTCACTGGGGATTGATAACTAGATCTTTCTGTTAATTGCTTCAACTGAAAAACATGTTTGTTCATGTCTTCCACCCACAAATTGAAAGCCTTTTCTATCTTTACTAAGCACTTATCACACACTGTGGCTGAAACTTTTGTGGTTTTGAGTGCAACAGCAAAGCTAGCATGCATTTCTTTTTCCTTCTTCACACTTCCACAAATAGAAGGTTTATTCTTTCCATAGAATTTAGCAACCTCAGTATATAATATTTTTCTTTATTAAACCAAGATTTTTCACCTTCCACGTAAAGGAAGTATTTTGCAGCTTCTATTTGGCATATGTGAATTGCCAGTGTGCTGGCTATTATGCTTAGCATCATTGTTAAGTGAGATGAAGGTTACTTAAACATATGCAACCACAACAGTCAATCTGATAACTGAGATGGCTACTAAATGACCTCAGACCTGTAGTGTAGGCAGAGTGGATATGCTGGACCAAAGTACATCCCAGGTAGGATGAGGTGGGACAACATGAAATTTCATCATGCTATTTACAATGCCACACAATTTAAAGATTATGAGTTGTTTATTTGTGGAATTTTTCATTTGATATATTTGTATTACAGTTGACCAGGACTAACTGAAACTACAGAGAGTGGAACAACAGATGACAAGTGACTGCTATAATCCAAGCCAAGCTTATAGCACTTGTCACTGAGCAACAAGCAATAGCCCCATATTCTTCAGTACTTCACACCTTCCAAGCTGCATACCTTATTTCTCCTATGCAAGATTTAATCTATTTTCTTCCTCGTCTATTTGAAAAAGGTCAATTATATCTCACTCAAAATTTATATTACTTTCATTGGGCTTACTTAAATTTTAATTTCTTATACATACACTGTATGTATGAATAAATTATATGTGTATATACACACAAATACATTATTATCAATTAATAGATGGATTCATATAGGTGACGTGTATCCTTAGGTATTGTATATACAGAGGGTGCAAAAATATATAGACATTTTAAGAAAAGAAAAAACCTGCACTAAAATTACAATACTCAAGTCATGTTGACTTCTGCAATTACAAGAGATACAAGGAACAATATACAAGATAATAAACATTATTGGTATATATTAAGTATTATGATTTTAATACAGTTTTTTCCTTTCTTAAAATGTGCATATATTCTTTTGGCACCCTCTGTACACTTAACATGTTACCTTTTTTCTAATTTCAAAATAATGAGAATATCATGCTGAATCGCTTTCATTTCTTTTTTTTTTTTTTTACCATTTAAACAAAATTTTTTTTATTAAATCATAGCGGTGTACATTAATGGAACCATGGGGTACAATGTGCTGGTTTCATATACAATCTAATATTTTCATCAAACTGGTTAACATAGCCTTCATGGTATTTTCTTAATTATTGTGTTAAGACAGTCATATTCTGCATTTAGTAAGTTTCACTTGTACCCTTCTAAGATGCACCGTAGGTGTGATCCCACCAATTACTTCCCTCCACCCATTCTCCCCTCCCCTCCCATGCCCCTTTCCCCATATTCTTGTGCTATAATTGGGTTATAGCCTTCATATGAAAGCTATAGATTAGTTTCATAGTTGGGCTGAGTACATTTGATACTTTTTCTTCCATTCTTGAGATACTTTGCTGAGGAGAATATGTTCCAGCTCTATTCATGCAAACATGACAGAGCTAATGTCTCCATCTTTCTTTCAGGCTGCGTTAGATTCTATGGTGTACATATACTACAATTTATTAATCCATTCGTGGATCGATGGGCACTGGGCTTCTTCTATGACTTAGCAATTATGAAAATATTTCAGATTGTATATGAAACCTGCACACTGTACCCCATGATTGCACTAATGTACACGGCTATGATTTAATAAAAAATAAAAATTAAAAAAAGTTTTTTAATGCAATGAATTGAAACATGATTAAAATGATAGTCGAGGTCCTCTTTGCTTATTGAACCAACATTAACTTGAACAAACTTGAACCCATTGACTTCCTAAGAACAACTGTGGACATTTCAGTTAGGTACAATTAGTGTGAAAGGGCAGAAAAAAAATATTTCTTCTTCTACCTAAAATGTGACTATTAAGTATAAGGCTTTCAATCATCTTTATAAAAATTCAACACCTTTGTAAAATGACATAGTAAAGTTATATTTTACTTCTGCATAAAGTATTTTTGTTGTTTAATGTAATAAAATTATTTATTTTTATAGTGTTGAAGAAATCTTTCTTACCAACTTCCCCTGAAAATTTATCATATATGTTATTGTTAAATGAGTACTGATGTAAGTCACCTCCATTATATGGCGCAAGGCCTGGTACATAAGAGATATTTAGTCAAAGCTTGGCTAACCATCTGTGTAACCTTTGCTTTTTCTAGTCAAATTCTCAATAGTTTTTATTTTATTTTCATTATTACCAAGGCTACTCTGCTACTTCTATTTCATTACCTTTCTTTTTTTTTTTTTTTTTGAGACACCGCCTCAAGCTGTCACCCTGGATAGAGTGCTGTGGCATCACAGCTCACAGCAACCTCCAACTCCTGGGCTCAAGCGAGTCTCTTGCCTCTGTCTCCCAAGTAGCTGGGACTACAGGCGCCCGCCACAACGCCCGGCCATTTTTTGGTTGCAGCCGTCATTGTTGTTTGGCAGGCCCGGGCTGGATTCGAACCCGCCAGCTCAGGTGTACGTG
>CAUYRH010083692.1:0-14455 GCA_963574655.1 Perodicticus potto | reverse complement strand
AAAAAAAAAAAAAAAGGCTCGGCGCCTGTGGCTCAACGGGCTAAGGCGCCAGCCACGTACACCTGAGCTGGCAGGTTCAAATCCAGTCCGGGCCGCCAAACAACAATGACGGCTGCAACCAAAAAATGGCTAGGCGTTGTGGCGGGCGCCTGTAGTCCCAGCTACTTGGGCGGTGGAGGCAAGAGACTTGCTTGAGCCTAGGAATTGGAGGTTGCTGTGAGCTGTGGATGCTATGGCACTCTACCCAGGGTGACTGCTTGAGGCTCTGTCTCAAAAACAAACAAAAAAAAAATTTAAAGCTCTGTAAGGTTTTAAGAAAAATGCATGAGATGCTTACAAAAGGCATAAATGTAAATGGCAGTTCTAGAACTATTGAATTCTGAAACACTTAAAAATAACTTCTTTTTTTTTTTACTTTACATGTGGCCGCAATATTTGTAGTATTACAAGTATTCTACATAACAATAAACGTTATGAAGAGCTACAGTCATTTCATGGAGCTAGTCATTTAGTCATTCAACAAATACTTGAGTGATTTGTCTTCCAGGCACTAACCTAGGTGCTGGAAACACAGTGTATTATAAGACCCAGCCCTTCCTCTCAAGAGCATAGTCTAGTTGGGGAGAAATGGAAGTGTGATGAAATACCAGAGTAAGGTGGGTACTCAGGCCTTATTGAGCACAATCCACTTATTAAGTAAAATACTCAGGTCAAGTAATTTATCACAAACCTTCTTTTAATGAGACCAGCCAGCTTTGTTTCCTGACCAATTCATGACTTGAATTATACCATCTGCTTCCCATTCTGGAAAAGAAGAGGTGCCGACTACTTTTAGGATGTGGAGAGATGCAAATTGAAAAAATAGCAGTGAACCAGATCAAAGGCTCCTAATCATTAGAGGTTATTAGTGTTCATTCAACTTTTAACCAGTCACTTTACTGCAAGAGCAAGACCTATCACTAGTGTGTAATAGAGGGAATTTGTTTTTGTTCCCTATTGAATCCCAAGCACTTAGAAAAGTTCCTAGCAAATACTAGGTGTTCATAAATGTTGAGTGAATCAATGATCATAAATTCTTTTAAGTTCAAGATCTTTGAAAATAAAAGAAACGTTAGAAATCGGACCTGTGCTGCGTGAAGAAATGCCTGTTTCTTGGTATGTCTTTGAGCACGTTTGTGTTTGGGTACATAAGTCTCTCTCCTGACTTGCCCAGCAAATTAATGCCATTTGAATTCCTCTAACCTTCCATTTGTGATAGCCAAGGGAATGAGGATGTAGGGCTTAGTAGTTCTTAGAACTGCACAAAATATTAACATTTAAAAATCACTTGGTACTTTTATTAAAACGGAGTTTCTGCTGTATCCTTTGGAGATTGGTTTAGTAGTTCTGAATGGGTCCTGGGGAGCTGCATTTTTAACACTAAAAACCAAAGACCTATAGTCCAAAAATGAGTTTACATTTTTAAAAAATGGAATAGAATTGTGAAGAATGGAACATAATAAAGGTAACTTTTTGGTCGTCACCGGGGCTGGCATGCAGTGGTGCAAACAGCTGACTACAACCTAGACTTCTCCAGGGTCAAGCAGCCTTCCTGAGTAGCTGCGTAGCTGGGACCACAGGCATGTGTCACCGTGCCAGGCTAATTAACTTTTGTAGAGATGGTGGGGCCCTGCTGTATTGCCCAGGCGTCTCTCAAGCTTCTGACCTCAAGCGATCTTCCTGTCTTGGCCTCCCAAAGTGCTAGGATTATAGATGTCAGCCACCACTCCCAACCAGTTAAGGTATTTTCTTCATAAAAATAATAAATGGTAAATGTAATTTATTATACTTTTATACTCATGTAACGTTGAGTGGCAAATATGTACAGATTTTTATGGTGTTGAGTGTGAAAATCACCCTTAGGAGACTAAGAGAAACCTCACCTTGTGGAAGAATTTGGTGGTAGTCTGTACCTTCTATTTTGTTTTCAGATACCACTTTCTTTCTTTCTTTTTTTGGGGGGTGGGGACAGTCCCAAGCTGTCACCCTGGGTAGAGTGCCATGGCATCACAGCAAACTCAAACTCTTGGGCTTTAGCGATTCTGTTGCCTCTCAAGTAGCTGGGACTATAGGCTCCCACCACAGCGCCCAGGTATTTTTTGGTTACAGTTGTCATTGTTTTTTTGGCTGGCCTGGGCCAAGTTTGAATCAGCCAGTTGGGGTGTATGTAGCTGGCGCCCTACCCACTGAGCCACGGGCACCACCCAGATACCTTTCTTAATTTTATCTACGTTTGAGTTCCAGAGAACTGTAAGGACACATACTTTTCATTTTGCTTTAATAGGTAATAGTCAAAACTATTGTGGTGAGGTCTTTGAAAGAGACCCATTTCTCTGCTTGTTTGCTGTAAATTTGAGGCATGAGTTTTTGGGGGATGGGGCAAGAGTTGCTGTGGGAATAAGAGCAATAGTTACTGGGATGTTTTCTGTGTACCAGTCATAATGTTGGTATTGTTATCCCCAATTTAAAGATCAGTAAATGCCTAGGGTCACATGACTAGTAAATGGGAGATCTTTGTGCCTAAAAGCTCCTGAACCACTTGTCCATTTCCATGACAGACAAAAAATAGGTAAACCTTCCAGGTCACTCCAGTTGCCTAGGTACCTCTTCTCTTTGATAGAAAAGTGTTTCATAAGCATATGTCATGACAAAAATAATACGGGCTCATTCAAGAAGATTTTGAAAGATAGCAGATGGGTAAGTGGAAATGGACTTAGAAATGTGCACTTCCTTGAGCACTTGCCCTCCTGCCCCACCTGCACCTGGGGCTGAATGTACTGAGATTAAGTGGTAGCAGCTGTCTTACTCCTCCAAACCCCTGATACTTCTCTGCTTGGCAGGTACATACATTTTTCTGTAATGAATCAGAAAGTCAATCTTGCAGTCTTCTGCAAACCAAGAGGCAACAACAAAGATATTATATGTAGCTATTTATAAAAGAGAAATTTCCACAAATTTTTTGTCAAAATCCAAAATAATTAATAGAGCACTACTTTTTCTAATCAGATCTCAATGAGAAGGGCAGAATGCTTTTTTAGAGGGTATCCATTTTGTTTCATTGGGGTTCAAAGTAAGTATTGAAATCTTTGAAATTGATTACAAATGTTCACCTGTTAGGTTTTATGTATTTCATCTTTGAAAATGTCTTTTCTACAGGTAGGTACTGCCAAGATGTGCTACCAGTCCATGAGCATACGATTTTAATCAAGCATGTTCATTTTCATCACTTGCAAGGCACTTGTACAATTCTATTAGATTCTTCTCTTGATATTTACCTTTCAGCAGGTCACATAATGACCTGATAAATCACTGTCAATCGAAGGTTAGATGGAATTGCCTCATTTAAACAATTAAACAGATTTAAACATTTAAACAGATAAATCACTGTCAATCGAAGGTTAGATGGAATTGCCTCATTTAAACAATTCGGATTTTGAAGTGTCGAAATTTCCTTCATACTTTAATTGAGCTCTGAAAAACATTGCTTTTAGTTTGAGATTGGAAAACATGGGATGTCTCTGCTTCTAACTTTTGACGCATAAGAAGTGTATAAGCAGGTTGGTGTTAACTTATGATTCAGGCAGTGTCGTTGGCAATTAGTTTGCTGCAGTATATTTGGCATACATGTGTAAGTGCTGTTTAATCTTATAATTTAAGGCTGAATTCATTATGAAACATTAACAGGCCCATAACCAAAGCTAACTTCCGAAGCTATGTAGTGTTCAGTAACAGTGGTTGAGCATTGTTTATCTCAATCAGAAAAATTTCAGCGTTAGCCCTGCGTCTGAAACATAATAAAGCCAGGCATGGTGGCTCATGCCTGTAATCTCAGCACATTAGGAGTCTGAGGTGAGAGGCTCATTGGATTTCAGAAATTCAAGACCAGCCTGACCAAGAGTGAGACCCTATCCCTACAGCCAGCTTTTGTGACAGGCACCTGCAGCCCCAAGCTACTTGGGATGCTGAGTCAAGAGGATTACTTGAGTCCATAAGTTTGATGTTACCATGAGCTAGAATCATGGCACTCTATTTAGGACAACAGTGTGAGACAGTCTCAAAAAAAAAAAAAAAAATCACAATGAAACTTTTCTACTTTTCCCTACGTTAAGTCAGGGTATTCAGGTATTTAGGTATACTATCGGACAAAAACTCAAAACTGACGATAGTTACATCCACAAAAATGAAGGAAGTTCGCTCTTCACACTACTGGTTCAGTAATGTGATAGATTCAAATATTTACTGTAAAAAAATCTGCTGCTGAATAATATATCATGAACAACTTTAGGCTTTAAACACTTAATGTTTTCAATTAAGACTTTTCTACTTAATACAAGTTAGTAGATTCTACTTTTGTGGGGTTGGGGGGCTTCTTTGAAAATTTTCTTGCCTGTAGTTGTTACCTACTAATCTCTTCATAGAGGCAAATTCTTCAGTCATTTCAAACTTGGCATTGACTCTTTGAAAAGACAAATAAGCAATATTGATAAAAATCTCTTGACTTACCAAGAGTGAAGAAAAACCTCTTGAAAACGTCTATCTTGTTTTTAAATTTTTAAATTACTTTTCAACTCTTCAAGCAATTCTTCCTGCCAAAGGCCAATAGTCTTAGACAAGCTTAATTTCTTTAGATGACGTTTCTTAGGCTACTGCAATCAAATACAGTTTATTAATAGTTAATTTTTGGCCTTCCTTACTGAGCTAACAAATCATCCACTTGGAAACTTTAGTTGCAGCCTCATATGAATTTTTTATTTTTGTGAGGAAATTCTGCTGGAATGAGAGATTGTTTTAAATTTTCTAGTCTTTCTGCCAGTTGTGGTGGCTCATGTTTGTAATCCCAGCCCTTGGGAGGCCAAAGTGAGTGGATTGCCTGAGCTGACAGGTTTGAGACCACTCTGAGCCAGAGCAAGACCTCGTCTCTAAAAATTGCCAGGCATTGTTGCAGGCACCTATATTCCCAGTTACTTGGGAGGCTGAGGCCAGAAAAATTACTTAAGCCTAATAGTTTGGAGTTGCTGTGAGCTGTGATGTCATAGCGCTCTACTGAGGGTGACAAAATGAGATTCTGTCTCAAAAAAAAAAAAAAGTTTTTTTAGTCTGTCTGACTGTTACTTTCCTGTGACTTGGAAACCCTGTGATAGACCCTTGGTCTGGTAATGTAAGTGGATGTTGTGCTGTTTGGCACAGTTAAAGTGCAGTTTCATCATAAACGTGTCGGCAAACATGGGAGCATAGTCCACATTTCACTGTGCCTTATCAATGGCTTTGATAATGACGGGTTCACAGTGATGAAAATGACAAAATGTTGGTGTGTTGTGCTGTGCCTGCCAGTTGCAACACTGCCGTGTTACAACCCTCACTGCCATTTGTAGTGTGCTGAGTGCAGAGCCAAGAACACCACGTGCTGCTGTGTCACAGCTATTCAACTTTGCCCTTGCAACAAAAAAGCAGCCATAGATCACATATAAATAAGAAAGTGTGGCTATGTTCCAGTACAACTTTAGGGACACTGAAATTTGAATTTCATGTGTCACAAAATATTTCTTAAAATTTATTCTACCATTTAAAAATGCATAAATCATTCTTAGCCAGTGTGTCGTGCAAAAACAGGCATTGGGTAAGGCTTGGCCTGCAGCCTGTAGCTTGTCAGTTCCCACTTAAGTTGCTCACCTTACTTTCTATTTCAATTTTTAAAAATGCAATTTTAAAATAATCTAAAAAGACTTCTGTTGATGCCACCATCACTTTTCTCCACCAATAAGCATTTGAATTATTGCCATTGGCATATCGTCAAGCTGCTGTAAAACTGATCTTCAAAACTGTACTTTCCTACACTTCACTTCACTGTCTTTGTAGCTGATTTTCTTGAAATATTTGTCTATCTTCATGGTCTCTAGTTTTCTGCTTCTGTCTTCTCTTGAACTTCAAGGATTTTGCCCCCAACATTCCACTGACTGCTTTCAATATGTCACCCATGACTTCCACCTTGTCTAATCCAATGGGTACTTCTTAGTCATTATATTACTTAGCAGCATTTCAAACTGTAGGTCACTACTTTTCTTTTTAAAACGCTTTTCAAATTTAGTTTCCAATATTCTATATTCCTGTTTTTCTCTTACTTCATGTACCTTTTCCCAGGACTCTTTGCTTATATCTTCCTTATCTCCTCGCCACTTAAAGTTGGGGTGCCCAGAGCTCAACTCTTGGATCCCTTTCTCTTTTTATCTAAGTCCTTTGGGGTTCTCATGTGGTCTGAATGGCTTTAAATTCCATCAGAACACTGGAAAACTCCATTAAATATATGGAATATGTGTCTGTAACCCAGGGATAAATTAATGAAATGATTTTACTTTGTTCTAGTACTTCACCTGTTGCTAACTTGGTGCAAACAACTGTACAAGCCAGGTGTTAGAACGCTTTGATTAAAGGCTAGAGAGTAACTATTTTAGGATTTATGGACTTCCTAACATTTTGTTGCATGTTCTTCTACAAGTTTTTTGGTTTTACAACTGTATAAAAATGTGGAAACTGTTCTTAGCACACAGGCCATGCATAAACAAGCTGTGGGTTGGGTTTCCCTGTAGGCTGTGGTGGTCTGACCCCTACCCAAAGCTATTATAGCATGTTTATTATTATCCCCTGTAAAATAACATAATTATTTTACGGATAGAAAAACTGAGGTACAGGCTTGGCGCCTGTGGCTCAAGCAGCTAAGGCACCAGCCACATACACCTGAGCTGGCGGGTTTGAATCCAGCCCGGGCCCACTAAACAATAATGATGGCTGCAACATGGCTCGGCGCCCGTGGCTCAACGAGCTAAGGCACCAGCCACGTATACCTGAGCTGGCAGGTTCGAATCCAGCCCGGGCCTGCCAAAACAACCATGATAGCTGCAACCAAAAAATGGCCGGGTGTTGTGGTGGGCACCTGTAATCCCAGCTACTTGGGAGGCAGAGGCAAGAGACTCGCTTGAGCCCAGGAATTGGAGGTTGCTGTGAGCTGTGATGCCACAGCACTCTATCCAGGGTGACAGCTTAAGGCTCTGTCTCAAAAAAAAAAAAAAAAAAAAAAACAAATGATGGCTGCAACCAAAAAATAGCTAGGCGTTGTGGCAGGTGCCTGTAGTCCCAGCTACTTGGGAGACAGAGGCAGGAGAATCGCTTGAACCTGGGAGTTGGAGGTTGCTGTGAGCTGTGATGCCACAGCACTCTACCCAGGGCGATAGCTTGAGGCTCTGTCTCAAAAAAAAAAAAAAAGAAAAAGAAAAACTGAAGTACAAAGAGGCTAAATAAGTTTCTCAGGCTCACTAGCTAGCAAATGATGAAACTAAGGTTCCAGCAGGCAACCTGGGCTCCACAGTTGGTGTTTAATCACTACACTGCCTTGAAAGTTAAAACATCTGTTGAAAATAAAGCTAAAAAAACTAGTGATTTATGTTCCAGAACAGCTCTCCCCTGCCCCCCAGCCTATTCTCAGGAATTATTGGAAGCATCAGCTATTCTGAAGACTGAGTGTAGCAGACTTTTAAAAAGTCTATCAGAGAAACCATTCAGCCCTCTGCAAAATCCTCTCCCCAGCCTCTGCAGCCCTTCCCCACACCCATAGAAATCAAGGTTTGGTCCCAGGAGAGGGTGCAACAGAGAGGTTTGGAACTCAAGAGACCAGATGCAACTGAGGCATGGTTGGGGACAAGTCGGCAACTCTGAGAAAGAGTCTGCTCTCAGCACCCAGCTTGCTCTAGGTTGGGATTTTTAGGCCAGCTGGCAGAAGATCTGAGGACTCTCCTCTAGGAAGAAAGACCAGCTCAGGAAAGAAGACAGCCATATCTACAGCTGCTGGCATCACAATCTCCCAGAGACAGTGACCTTATAGGGAACCCCAGCAGACAGGAAACCCTCCTCTGGCCTACAGAGCTTCCCTTCAGGGGCTTTCTCACTTTTGAATAAGAATGGGCTATACATTTGAGAACTTCGAACATGAAAGACAAAGATCAAAACAAAGTAAAAAAAGTGAAAGAAGGAAGAGCTACAGTGTAGAAAGTGAAGGGAAAAAAATTTACAGGTATTTAGAGATTTTAAAAAATCTAGGCAACAAGAATCAGCAGCTATGAAAAAGGAATGATAAGAAGACTTGAAAAAATTCTAAATAGGATAGCAGAAATAGAATGTTTAGTAGGAAGACTGGATGACAAGGATGAGAAAATCTTACATAAAATGGAGTAAAAATATGGAAAAGGGCAAAGTATGAAAGAGGATAAAAACCTCTACAGATGGAATGCAGGAGGTCCAATATTAAACAATTAGAAGTTTCACAGCCTGAGCAACATAGTGGGACTCTGTCTCTATTATGAAAAAAAAAAAGAAGAGGAAAGAAAGGCATGACTGAAAGTTCTAGAGAGAGATAATAGGGAAAACTCAGGGGAGGAGAATGGCAAAGAAATAATGTTCCCAGAATGGAGAACAAGATGATACAGATTGAAACAATATAGGGTGCCCAGGGTAATTAAAAAGACTCAGACCAAGATAGATCATTGTGAAATTTCAAAAATCTGGATGTGAAGAAAAGATCCTAACACCTTCTATTGAGGAATAAAAAAGAAACTACAAAAACGAAACTACATACAAAAGATCAGATATCAGAATATAATCTAGTTTTTAAACAGCAGTTCTGTAAGTTAGAAAATGATGGTCCAATGGCCTTAAAATTCTAAGGGAAAGTTATTTCCAGCCTAGCATTCTATAGCCAAACTACCAGATGGAGGAAGGGCATTTCAGATATGCAAGTTCTCAGAAAGTTTATGTCTTTAGAAGCCTTTGTCAAGAAGCAGCTCTGTTCCACCAAAATAAAATTACAAATGAGAAAAGAGAAAGATCTGAATCTAGGAAATAGGATATCTAACCCAGATGAGAGTGGGCTTCTGGACCACTGTGTGGTATAACCAGTGCACAGGTTGGCATTTTATTATTTCTCAACTGTAAATCCACCCTTCTACTCTTTGTGCTACTAGAACTGGCCCTCTAAACATTTGTCTTATACCAACTGTCACAATATCAAGCCTTGTCAGTAGAGAGCACTTGAAGACATTGCAAGAGGAAGGAGCGTCTCTTGGGTTTCAGGCTGTTTTCTTTACCCTTTTTTTTTCTTTTTAAATTTGTGTTAGATATTTTTAATGAAAAAGAGACAAAACATAACAGGTAAAGATGAATTCCCATTACATTCTTCCTAGTCCCATTTTCTGGATTCCATACCTGGAACAACCACTCACAATTTTAGGGCTGTCCTTCTCACATGGGTTGGCACACTTTCAGCTGCAAGAAACAGAATTTCCAACTCAAAGTGGGCCCAAGTACAAGCAGCTCATCAGCTCTGTGCTGTCACAAAGAAGCAAGTTCCCTCCCTGGGCACTGCTATCTCACTGCACTTTCCATCATCAATGGCGTCCTGCTGGCCAAGGTCACAGAGTTGTATTTCTACCTGGGATCTGGGGAGCTCATTAGCTCTCCTGCTGGAACACTGTGTTTCTCAAGAATATATTCTCCAGGGCGGCGCCTGTGGCTCAGCGAGTAGGGCGCCAGCCCCATATACCGAAGGTGGTGGGTTCAAACCCGGCCTCGGCCAAACTCAAAACAAAAAAAATAGCCGGGCGTTGTGGTGGGCGCCTGTAGTCCCAGCTACTCGGGAGGCTGAGGCAAGAGAATTGCCTAAGCCCAGGAGTTAGGGGTTGCTGTGAGCTGTGTGATGCTACGGCACTCTACCGAGGGCAATAAAGTGAGACTCTGTCTCTGCAAAAAAAAAAAAAAAAAAAGAATATATTCTCCAAAAAGTATTGAGAGATTCAGAGCAGTGTGAAGAAGAGGAGGCGAGAACGACCCCTGGACCAACCAAAGCCCAGGCATGGCTGCATCCCTGTGTTCAGTGCCTATGTCCTGCTGCCGTTGCTACCAGGCCCAAGAGAAAGGTGGTAGTCTCAAGAAGCTAAAGGAGATAAAGCCCAGGCAAAGGACGAACCACAGAGAAGATCCACAAGGTTGTCTGCTAAACCTGCTCTTCCAAAGCCAGAGCCCAAGCCTAAAAAGACCCCTGCAAAGAAGGGAGAGAAGATACCCAAAGGGAAAAGGTGGGGGAAAGCTGATGCTGGCAAGGAGGGAACCCTGTAGAAAATGGAAATGCCAAAGAGACCAGGCACAGAAAGCTACAGGTACTGGGGATGCCAAGTGAAGTGTGTGCATTTGTGATAACTGGGGATGTCTGGTGACTGTACAGTTTGAAATACTATTTTTTTAATCAATTTTTATAAAAGTGCAGAATTTTGTCTTACTTTTTTTTAAAGCTGTGTTGTTAGTGCACAGAACACTTCCTCATTTTGGGGGGAAGGGACACATGTCACTAATAGAATGTCTCCAAAGCTAGGTTGATAGGCGGGAGAATGTCTTTTCCCTCTAGTTTTGAGAGACTTCCTCTTGGCTCCCAAGAGGAGGCATTCCCTGATGTTGAGACACAGCCACCTGGGCACAAATGCCTTGTGGTGTGGAAAACTAATTTGTTTTTATATCCTATTCTCCCTCTGCCTTCAGCATAGTCTTAACTCCCTTAAACCCAGTTGCCTCTTGGGACCTGACTCCCAATAATTGGTTACCAGTATATCAAGGAATCTGGACTTTTCCAATAACACCACTGAGATGGCATCCCTCAAAAGAGCAGTGGTTCCATTTGTAGATTGTTGGATCTTCAGGTAAATTCTGCCAGTTTTATTTCATTTTCTTAAAGTCAGGGTTGGCTTGTGAAAAGTTGTTAAACAACATACTAAATGTGAAATGTCAACACTCACTCTAAACTTCCCTGTTCAGAGCATCAGATGAAGACTTCATTGGGTTTTATAGTGGCTTTCTGATTTTTGTAGACCATTGAAGAAAGGAATTTGAAAGTTGTTTGTTGTATACTGTTAATGATCATGCCATAATTGCCCATACCATAATTGTTTATGAAAAGTATCTTTAATAAAGCTGGATACAGTTTGGCTTGGAAAAAAAAAAGTATTGAGAGATTCAATGAACTAGTGCCTCCAGCTCTGTCTTCTGTCTGACCCACCTTGTGTTCTCCTGGGCCTCTTGGATTTTCTTTTCAGCAATAACTTGACCTATGTCTGCCACTGGCCCTGGGGAGGGGTTTTCCTGTGCCACAAGACCACTGTAATGCTGACCAGCAAGCCAGGAATGCCTTCCCTCTGTCATGACTGGGGACATAGCACTAAGGAACATTGTAGAACACACTGCTGATCTCCAAATGGCCATCTTTCCCTCCAACTTGGAGTCTATCAATATATGCAATATAATACATTGGGGAGGGGGGTCGGGCAGAGTCTCACTATGTTGCTTAGGCTAGAGGCCCGGGGCATCATCATAGCTCACAACAATCTTAAACTCCTGGGCTCAAGTGATCCTCCTGCCTCAGCCTCCCCAGTAGCTGGGACTATAGGCTCCTGCCACAATGCTCAGCTAGTTTTTCTATTTTTAGTAGAGACGAGATTTCACTCTTGGTCAGTCTGGTCTGAAACTCTTGAGCTCAAGGGATTCTCCCGCCTCGGGCTTCCAGAGTGCTAGGATCATAGGCATGAGTCACTGTACCCGGCCTCTAATACAATATCTTAACAGATCACTTCCAGTACAGCCAGTAGAGTTACCCAAACTCATAGTTTGGAATGTGTAAATTCTAGAAAACAAGGAAACACTCTTGAAGTTCCATCCTCATTCTGACATGTCAAGTGAATACAAAATGCAGCCAAATGGGAAATACATAATAATTAGAAGTCACAGGGAGTTCCTGGGCATAGGTGTTTCCTGGTGTGGGGAGCAGTGGCTAAGTGCCCCGGAACATAAAGATGTGCTATCATTGATGATGGCTGTGGGCTCTGGGCAGAGGAAATCTAAGTGGAGGTCTCTGTTTTCCAATGTTTCTTCTGCATTGCTATAAAAATCATGGCCAAGTTTTATCTTTGTGTTCTGCTATTTATATATACTGTTTTTCTTGTTTTCATGGCAAGGCTGCCAGCAGGACCCCAGTGGAGAGTTTCCCAGGGAGTTCCATTGGCAGCTCAGCATCAGCACCTCAGGCTTATCGACTTCTCCACCACCCTGTGAGGCACAGCCCACAGTCTCAGCCTCAGCCCAGCTTTGGGTGTTCTGTGTGTATCTTAGAGGTAGTAGCTATTCCTTACACTTATTATTCCTACATTCTTTAGAGTTCTTTTTACACATGTTCCTCTTAGTTACTAATTCTCCAATTACTAGTTAATATTAATAATTCTTTGTATTAAATTTCTCTGCTCATGTCTCTGGTGTGGTTTCTGTCTCCTTTACTGGACCCTGACTGATACACATGAACACAGCACTACAAACACAGCTACTGTATTGTGCTTACACAAGGGACAGAACTGCACTGGGACCACAGCAGGGGAGGAGGTGTGTTCACATGGATGTGGGTATGTATATATTTAGTGGAACATTCAGCTCTTCTGTGGTGAGAAGTCAGTAGATTACATGAAAAATGTAAAAACTCTAGAAAATGCACTATGAGACTATGGTGACCCAAAGAAAGAGTAGAGTGACACGAAAGTCATTGCCTTTGGAGAGCAATAGGAGAGGAACTGGGACTAGCTAGGGGCTGCTGATTTGTTATGGGTCTTTTAGTACAACCATGGCCCCTCTCATCCTTGGGGGACACATCCCAAGACCTCATTGGATGCCTGAAATTGCAGATAGTACCAAGCCCTGAATATATTATGTGTTTTTGATCTGACATCCAGATGGCTAAGTGACTTATGAGCAAGCAGTGTATACAGCATGGGTAAGCTGGACAAAGGGATTCACATCCAGGATGAAATGAAGTGGGATGACAAGAGACTTCATCATGCTACTTAGCACTGTGTACTGTTTAAAACTTATAAATTGTTTATTCCTGGAATTTTTCATTTAGTATTTTTAGACTGCAGAAAGTGAAACTGAAGATGAAAGTGGAATTCTTTACTTTTAAATTGTTTAAATGTATTATTTAAAAATGTTTAATTTATTCATGATAGCCAAAATGTGGAAACAGCCCAAATGTCCATCAACCGACGAATGGATAAGCCAAATGCAGTATAGACATACTATGGAATATTATTTAGTCCTAAAAGGAAGGAAATTCTGGCACAAGCTACAGTGTGGATGAACTTTGAGGACATTATGCTAAATGAAATAAGCTAGCCACAAAAGTTACAAATACCATATGATACTACTTATCTTAAAGGGCCACAATCTGAGGCAACTACAGTTGGCAAATTCATAGAGACAGAAACCAGAATGGTGGTTGCTGTTGACGATGGCTGGAAAAGGGGAATGGGGAGTTAAGAGTTTCAATTTGGGAAGATAAAAAGGCTCTAGAGGTGGGTGGTGGTGATGGTGGCACAACAATGTATGTGAGTATAGTTAATACCACTGAACTGTACAATTAAAAATGTTTAGAATAGTGAATTTAACAGTTTATTCTACCATAATAAGAAAAGTTAAGTTTAATAAAATTGGTGCATTCAAAATAAGGGTCTCAGCTCGGTGCCTGTAGCTCAAGAGGCTAAGGTGCCAGCCACATACACCAGAGCTGGCGGGTTCGAATCCAGCCCAGGCCCGCCAAACAACAATGACAACTACAACCAAAAAATAGCCGGGCATTATGGCAGGTGCCTGTAATCCCAGCTACTTGGGAGGCTGAGGCAAGAGAATTACTTAAGCCCAAGAGTTGGAGGTTGCTGTAAGCTGTGACACCACAGCATTCTACCCAGGGTGACAGCTTGAGACTCTGTCTCAAAAAAAGGTTAAAATGTTAATTAAAAAAAAAGGGGAGTTTATGCTAGAAAGAATATTAATTCATGCTTGATGATTTGCAATATTATCATCTGTGAATAAATTAAGCATGAGCTTGAGAGGGGTGGGGGAATTTTATTTTATTTACCATGCCAAATTTATCTTTCCTCTCTAACTTTGCATCCTGTATTAAATGGCCAGTACCTTGCTTCCTTTATTTCAAATATTATTGGACCAGAGAAAACACATAAACATCAAAGAGCAATTTTCTTTTCCTTTCTTTTTTTTTTTGAGACAGAGCTTTAAGCTGTCACCCTGGATAGAGTGCCGTGGCATCACAGCTCACAGCAACCTCCAATTCCTGGGCTCAAGCGAGTCTCCTGCCTCTGCCTCCCAAGTAGCTGGGACTACAGGCGCCTGCCACAACGCCCGGCCATTTTTTTTTTTTTTTTTTTTTGGTTGCAGCCGACATTGCTGTTTGGCGGGCCTGGGCCGGATTCGAACCTGCCAGCACAGGTGTATGTGGCTGGCACCCTAGCCCGCTGAGCCACAGGCGCCGAGCCCAAAGAGCAATTTTCAA
>CAUYRH010083689.1:0-10612 GCA_963574655.1 Perodicticus potto | reverse complement strand
GCCAGCCACGTACACCTGAGCTAGCAGGTTCAAATCCAGCCCAGGCCCGCCAAACAACAATGATGGCTGCACCCAAAAAATGGCTGGGCATTGTGGCAGGCGCCTGTAGTCCCAGCTACTTGGGAGGTGGAGGCAAGAGACTTGCTTGAGCCCAGGAATTGGAGGTTGCTATGAACTGTGATGCCACAGCACTGTATCCAGGGTGACAGCTTGAGGCTCTGTCTCAAAAAAAAAAAAAAAAAAGTTTCTGAGTGAGTTTGCTTTTGTGGTGGCGGATTGCGCTAGTCATTATGGAGGATAGATCTGAGAATATCCTGGCGAGCTGGTTTAGTTATGTCAAATTTCTTCAACATGTGGATGTCATTAACGTATTTAATTTCTCCATCATAAATGAAACTCAGTTTAGCTGGATATAGGATCCTGGTTTGAAAATGATTTTGTTTTAGGAGATTAAAAGTCAATGACCACCCTCTTCTAGCTTGAAAGGTTTCAGCAGAGAGATCTGCAGTCATTCTAGTATTCTTCCCCTTGTAGGTTATGGTTTTCTTACATCTGGCTGCTTTCAGAATTTTCTGATGTGCCTGGGGGATGTCTTATTCAGGTTGAGTCATGCTAGGGTTCTGAAACTGTCTGTTATCTGAATTTCAGAATCTCTTGGCATGTCTGGAAAGTTCTCTTTCATAATCTCATGAAGAAGAGCCTCTGTACCTTGCAAAGCTACTTCGTCACCTTCAGGGATCCCTATAAGGCGAACATTGATTTTCTTCGCATTATCCCACAGCTCTCTGAGAGAATGATCTGTTTTTGCTCTCCATTTCTTCCTCTCTGAGAGTTTGGGAGCATTCAAAAGCTTTGTCTTCAATTTCAGAAATCCTTTCTTCTGCTTGCTCCATTGTGTTTCTGAGGGATTCTACTGTATATTTCAGATCTTGTCTCACTGTGTCAAAATCTTTGGTGATTTTGTCTTTGAATTCGTTGAATTCTTGAGACAACTTTTGAAATGCTCCTTGAATTTCTAATTCCAACTTCACCTGTATTCTACTGATCTTATTTGTGATCCAAATTCTGAATTCAGTTTCTGACATCTCAGCCATTTGTTTATGAATGGGATCTTCAGTTGTGTCCACCAAATTGTTCCTTGGGGGTGTTGATCTGCTCTGGTTATTCATGTTACTGGAGTTTTTCTGCTGATTCTGCCCCATGATTATTTTACACTGTTTGGCTAGATGAGCAGATAAGGAAAAGTTGGGTTGGGGGCTCCAGGAGTAGTGATTGGCCAGTCCTTTGCCCAAAATCTGGGACTGGAGTCTGTACCTTTTCCCCTAGTGCTTTGCCAAGGATCTGTACAGTGCTACAGTCTGAGAAACTGGAGACCTTCTTGATGTGTTGAGGCTAAGTGGCTCTGTCTTGTTTTCAGCTGGTCTCTGTCCTACCCTCGTGAATCAGTTACTCTGGGTTGAAGTCTCAGCTGTGGAGAAATACCAGCAATTAAGTCACCCCACCTCAAACAGGCAACAACTGGAAAAGGAAAATCAAACATTCCCACAACCCCGCTCCCAGCATACCACTTTGGAACATCCTTGGGTGATTGGCCCAGTTCAAGAGGTCCAAATCAATTGTCCCAGTCAGCACCAGTCTCAGGTGGGAGAGTTCAAAAGATCTCTGGCAACTAGACAGAAGGAGTCTGCTGGCAGCTCAAGTATGACTCGCTCTGGTGCTCCATGAGGTCATTAGGACCCACCCAGCAAATTAATTAGTCTGGGAAGGTTGATGCCTCCTTCCCTGCCTTGTACCTCTGTTACACCCAGTCACTGGTAATCCCACAGGGCTGTGACCCAGTTCCCTTCAATGAGCAGATGCTCCAGGGGTTTGCGCCTGCCTGAGTCACAGAGAGATCTATGTCTCCTCGCCAGGCCACTACTCTCTGCCACTGTCTGCCACTATCCGGCAGGGGGAGGTGAGGCCTGATGACCTCGGGTGCTTAATGGGAACTGGGGCAGTGCACTCAGTTCTAGCCCTGCCCCTGATTGATGCTGCTGACAGAACAGAACAACTTCACAGATTTTGTTTCTGTTCCAGCTATATTCCCCTGTGGATCAGACACTGTTTGAGTTCACAGAAACTGCAACTCACTCCCATCTGTGCCACTGCCTGGTCTTGGTTGCAGTTTATGTTGGGGTGGATACAGTCAGAGATGACACTCAACTGTCAGTTCCAGCCTCTGTATGCCCACCTTTGTCTCAGGTATGATGCCCTGAGGGCTGGGTGCATCTGAGGCTCAGTGAAGCAGTCCTCTGGGTTAGCCCTGCCCTGGGAGTCTGCTGTCTCTGTGCATGCATATTCTAGTCCCTGTGCTTCACCCTGGCTGGTACGGTCTCAGGCATACCCTTTACTCACAGGGCCTGAGTTTCCATCCTGGATCTGTTCCACCAGTGGCTGCCACCAGAGAAGATGCCCAGCTTCCTCTGGTTGCCCAGAGAGACTGGGAGTGTCCTTTCAAAATATCCCTAGGGGTGTGAGCCCTATTGTTCCTGCCACTGTGGCTGCTGCTCTGTGCCTCAGGGCACCGCCACTCCTGTACAGTTCCCTCTCAGTTGACCATCCTCTTCTTTCTCCCATGCTGGTGAATCAGCACAGATCAGCAACATCCCCTGCCCCATCCACACCCCTTGAGAAAATGCCCAAGAATCTGGACTCCACAGGAGACAGGCTTCCAGACCTCAGGGTGAGAGTGGAGGAAAGTGCTCGGAGTTCATAATTGCAGGTAGTGAATACATACAGTTTTATACAGTTTTATGCCTGGCAGGAGAGTGCCATGGCACCCTAGTAAGTAAGGGAAGGAGGTCCGGTTTTTAGATGGTCTCTCCCGTTGAATAAAATTGGAGGATATTTGAACTCTGCTTGCTTATTTGTATGGAGTATACTGTGAGCCGTTCTCATGGGTTAGGGGACTCCCGTCTGCTTAGTGATGGATTTTAAAATACCTTTTGTGTTTATCCTTGGGGTCGCAGCTCGCCTCAGCAGGGTTGATGTGCATTCTTCAACCTTTTCTCTTGGCTCAGGTCCAAACCATTGGCTTTCTTGCTAAAATTCTGTCCTTTAACTCTCCTTCTGGACAGGAGCCTCTGTGGAAAGCTGGTTCCAGTTGGCCATCATGCCTCTGCCCCACAAAAATTTCTTTTAAAACATCGAGTAGGGTTAGTTGCATGTGCCTGTAGTCCCAGCTACTTGGGAGGTTGAAGTGGGAGGATCACTTGAGTCTAAGAGTTTGAGCATGCTGTGAGCTATGATTTCACCACTGTACTCCAGCCTAGGAGACAGAGCAAGACCCTGTTTCAGAAAAAAAAAAAAGAAATACTTGTAGTCTATAAGCACACAAAAAGATACTCAACATCATTAGTCAACAGGTCAATGTAAAGAAAAATGACAGTAAGATGCCACTTTCACCCCCTAGGATGGCTGTAAACAAACTATCAAAACAGAAAATAACATGCGGTGAGGATGAGAAATCAGCACACTTATACATTGTTGGTATGAATGTGAAATGGTACAGCTACCCCAGAAAATGGTTTGGTGGTTCCTCAGAAAGTTACCCTTAAAGTTATTACATGGCCCAGCAATTCTACTCCTAGGTATAGACACTGATATATTAAAAATAGATATTCAAACAAACACTTGTACATGAGTGTTCATGGCAATATTCAAATAGTCAAAAGGCAGAAAAACCCCAAATGTCCATCACCTGACGGACAGATAAACAAAATGTGCTGTTTCCCTATAATGGAATATTGTTCAACCACAAAAAGGAATAAAGTACCAATCCATGCTGCATTGTGGATGAACCTTGGAAACATCATTAGTCATTGCCAGGGGTGACAAATAGGGAGAAACGGGAGCAACACGTGATGAGTACGGGGCTTCGTTGGCGATGATGGGGATGTTGTGGAGCTACTGGACAGACACATGGTCAGATAACACGGTGGATGTGTTTCATGGTGTGGAGCTGTACACTTTAAAGTGGTTAATTTCCTATTATGTGAATTGGACCTTAATGAAAAAACAGAGAGTACTTACAGTGTGCTAGCTTTCATGAAATAAAAATAGAAGAAACAGTGGGACACAGTCATAAGAGGGACTTTGCCTAACAAATGCAATCAGTGTAACCTAATTCTTTGTACCCTCTATGAATCCCAATCGATAAAAAAAAAAAAAAAGGTAAATAGAAGAGACAAAATATACATGCATCTGTTCATTTGTACAAAAGACATTTTAGAATGGTAAACCTAACGAACTTGGTTCCTCAGGGATTGTTTAAGAATGGGGTGGGAGGGACAGAGGAGGGGTGACTTTGAACTGATCCACTTTTTGTATATTAGAACTGTGGTAATGTTTCACATAGTACTTCCTTTACAAATAATAAAAATCTACAGAATGGAGAAAGAGCCTAAATAGAATACAAAGAGTAACAAATGGTTCTAACTGTACAACAAATAAATATCCAAACTGTACTTAAGGAGTTGAGGAAGAAGAAACTAACTTTGGAAAACAGTGTTTTGATTATATAATGTAAGGCTAAAGACATAAGAACTGTACACAAATATTATAGTCTAGTTAGCAAATTTGTTTTTCACAGACAGGTATGGGTTAACAATTCTGAAACTACTTTAGATATATATGTCAGCATTGAGCAAATAAGTAAAGGGTTCATTGAAGACATGGCTGATTCCAGGAATAATAAAGGCCTGTGCATTTTGTGGTGCCAGAAACTAAGGAAGTACTAAAAAATGATGGGTTGTGCCAAAATGAAACAGGAGTGAAATCGAAGGAGTGTCCAGAGAAATTTGGGGCAAACCAAGCTAAAAAATAAGTAATGATAGTGACATATTATAACCCAGAAAGTAAATATTCCTAAGTCCTTACTGATATAAATAAATAGTTGGATAAATAAATAAATGGAGAGAAAGGCCAGCTCTACCATAGTACATATAGAAGGAACGATGGACATAGAAAGTCAGCGTCAGGAAAAGATGAGAATCATTAATAAGCAAACACTGAGCATGGCAAGGGGACATCGGGCTGAGAAGAGGCTATTTGCACAGTGTCCCCATAAGGTGCTTTTGGTTATTAAAGGGAAAAGTAATGACTTTGTAGAGATGAAACCTAGTCAGCTACAGCATAACCGAGTGACCAAGGTTACCTTCACCAGGAATAAGTCAGAGGGTGTACTGGGAAGGGCACAATGTCACTTTTGTGATGTGTTCACCCAAAATGCAAATCATGAGGAAACAAACATCAAACAAATATAAACAGATATTCTGTAAGAAATGAACCAATACTCTTTAGAAGTACCAGGGCAATGAAAGATAAAGAAATAAAGATTGAGGAACTCTCACCAACTGGACAAGACTAAGGAGATGTGCCAACTGCACCTTAGACCAGGTACAATCCTCCTGGGACAGTGGTGACATCTGACCGAGGTCTGCAGATCAGCAGACTGTGCTGTATCAGTACTGACTTCCTGGTTTTAATTATCATACTGTGGTTTAGGTTAAGATGTTAACATTGAAGGAAGCTGAGTGGAGGATGTCTGGCAACTCTGGACTATTTTTGCAAGTTTTCTCTAGGCCTAAAATTTTTCAAAATAAAAATTAACATAAAAAGGCCCTTTTCACTTAAAAATATTTTTGGTTCATTTTACTTGCTTTGACGTTTAGCTGGGCCTACATTTAAAAAACGTATTTAGAGTGACATCGTTAACTTTTTCTTTTCAAAAAATTTTTAAGGGCTTAAGGAAATTGAGAATACTGCATTTTCTCAATCTACACAGGGAAATGGTGGGGCAGGATGCTGATGGGAGGGTTCAGTGCGGAGCCAGTGGGATGGGACTATCTGGAAAAACGGCACCACCTTTATTCCTGATTGGGGGAGAAGAGGGAGAAGTTACTGGAATCAAGAGAGAGTAGCTGAATCAAAAGAACATTGAACAGGGTCTGTGGCCTTGGGGTGTTGGGCGCAGCCAAACCACAGTGACCAAGCAGGGCAGCCATGTGAAGGATTCCTTTTTGCCTTCTGAGCTCTTGCCACGGCCTGCCATTGACTGCATCCAATCAGAACCCAGAGGACAAGGGAGCCCATTGATGCAACTGAAACAGCCGCCTCTCGTGGCCCAGAGCAGGGTGGAAAAGACCAGAGAGTAGATCTGGAGGAAGAAATGCAGACCACCTCTCTCTCATTTTGCAGTTGAGAAAATTAAGACTCAAAGAAGTGAAAAGATTAATCCAAGGTCACAATAAAGGCAGTTTGGTAGAGTTCAAACCTGTTGGTCTGTAAGCTGGAAAACTTAGGTTCTGGTCTTGGCTGGGCTACAGCACTGGGCTTTGGTTTCCGTGTCTAAGAATACGTGGGGTAGACTACAGCAACATTCTTCAAACTGGGGTGCCCATGCCCCTGGGCATTCAGAAGAGTTTATAGGAGGTATATGGGGAAAGATAATTGTAAGTGAACCATTTTCAAGCCCCATAGCTTTCCTCTCCTAAAATGAATCTGCTTTTTTTCTTTTCGTAATTATCCTCCCACTTGACACATCATGAGTATTACCAAAGTGTAATTCCCCAGGGAGTGGAAACTTCTGGGCCACCAAACAAAGGAAGGCTTTGAAAGTTCATAGCTTTTGAGGCATGTCCCTGAGACAGTGCAGCAGAGAGCTTCAAGTAAGAACTACTGAAGGCCCGGCACTCACTAAAGCTCGTGGGTGAGACCTTGTCTTTCTGAGAAGGGTTTGAACCTCTTGAATCTGTTTCTTACATTTCAAAAATAAGACCCTGAATGGGTCTTTGTCCATTTAGGAGGAAAGAAGATTCTAATCTAATTCAGATGAGAGCAGCTCAGCTCTTCCAAGAACTGGTTGTGTCACATACCAGCTGACTGGTGCAACCATGAGTGACAATGTGCAGTTACTGTTCCTTCTCACACACGTTTTACTCTCTGGCAGAGCTCTCTCTTCACAGAAAGACAAGTTCACAGCTGGGGCCAGGGGCTTCCAAGACTGGTTGTCACTTCTCTTTGAACAAATTTAAGCTTCTCTTTAAACAAATTTAACCCCACACTGGGTCAACCGTATTTATAATTCTTTCCACTGTGTGATCTACTTGGAGAGAGCAATGGTCACCTGAGTGCCAACCTGAGGGTTAATAATATTGGAGTTTCTATGACTTGTCAATTACGGTTCTTCCTTCCTTACCTTCCTCTATACTAGCCCCTCCAAATCTTAAAAATGCTGTAATGGTTTTGTTTAAATGACAACATCCCTGTTGTAAAGATTCCAACTATTTAGAAAAAGTGTAAAAAGGAAGGACAAAAACCTCCCAAATTCTACCAATCATTAATAACTGCTAACATTTGGTGACCGTCTTCCTGTGCCCAGGCACGTCCTATGCTTAGAAGCACATTGGGGTTATTCTCCCCCTGCACACTCTATGTGGTCTCCTGCTCTCTCCCCCAGGAAGGCTGTGACCTGTATGCTGCTGTCCCGTGCAGTGTCCCTGTGTGTCCCCCATTCCCTTACTGACACCCAGCGAGACTGTCTCCAGTTTTCCACTCTCTTAATATCATGGCAAACATTCTCGTGCTTGTTTCTTTTTATACTTCTGCAAATATCTCTTTGAATATTACATTATATTGTGGTTGAATCATAGACTGCTTCAAGAATCTAATGAGACCTATGGATTACCTCCCTTCCAAAATACACGTATTCTTATACTTTATTTTGTCTTTGATTTGTGTGTGTGTGGTTCATAGGTATGCCCCCTGAAGGTTTTCCTGGGGCTCACTGAGGATCCATGGATGTGAAATTATGATCCATGACTTTAGAATTTATTCTAAGACATCTGAATTTTTAATAACCTTTAAATTAATTTATATTCATGTGCCACTTATATAGCCCTCTGCTTTTTTCATGGGTAGGTCCACCCTCCAGTCTGTGTCCAACTCAGAAGTTTGGGTGACATCACGAGTAATCAAATTATAAACATTTCCCTTGAGTATCTCAGGGGGTAAACGGGTTTTGAACATAAAAAATGCATTCTACTTTACTTTACAGCCTCTAACAAAGTTTCCTAAGTCATGGGTTGGAGCCTGTAGCTCAGCGAGTAGGGCGCCAGCCACATACACTAAAGCTGGCGGGTTCAAGCCTGGCTGGGCCTGCTAAACAACAATGACAAATGCAACCAAAAATAGCCGGGCGTTGTGGTGGGTGCTTGTAGTCCCAGCTACTCGGAAGGTTGAGGCAAGAGAATTGCTTACTCCCAAATGTTTGAGGTTGCTGTGATGTACGGCACTCTACCGAGGGCAACATAGTGAGACTCTGTCTCAAAAAACAAAAAAAAGAAAGTTTCCTAAGTCAGAAAGTTATGTTAGGTAAAAAGTTTCATAAAGTAAGGAAAAAGAGGGAAAAAGGAAACACTTCTACACTGCTGGTGGGAATGCAAACTAATACTTTCCTTTTGGAAAGATGTTTGGAGAATACTTAGAGATCTAAAAATAGAGCTGCCATTCGATCCTATAATTCCTCTACTGGTATATATCCAGAAGACCAAAAATCACATTATTACAAAGATATTTATACCAGAATGTTTATTGCAGCCCAATTCATAATTGCTAAGTCATGGAAGAAGCCCACATGCCCATCGATCCACGAATGGATTAATAAATTATGGTATATGTACACCATGGAATATTATGCATGAAATATTATAAAGAAAGATGGAGACTTTACCTCTTTCATGTTTACATGGATGGAGCTGGAACATATTCTTCTTAGTAAAGTATCTCAAGAATGGAAGAAAAAGTATCCAATGTACTCAGCCCTACTATGAAACTAATTTATAGCTTTCATATGAAGGCTATAACCCATTATAACATGAGAATATGGGGAAAGGGGCAAGGGAAGGGAGGGGAGTGAGTAAGTTGGGTGGAGGGAGGGTAATTGGTGGGACCACACCTATGGTGCATCTTAGAATGGTACAGGTGAAACTTACTAAATGTAGAATATAAAGGTCTTAACACAATAACAAAGAAAATGCCATGAAGGCTATGTTAAACAGTTCGATGAAAATATTACAGATTGTATATGAAACCGGCACATTGCACCCCATGATTGCATTAATGTACAAAGCTATGATTTAATTAAAAAAAAAAGTAAGGAAAAAGGAAAAAATATATACAAGAATTTGGCTTTTTCATTCCATAAAAAGATGATAGCTTTGTGCCAGTCCTGGGCGTAGAAGCTGTGGATATGCAGATGGATAAAGCTTGATCCGTGGGTGGTGCCTATGGCTCATGGAGCAGAGTGCCGGCCCCATATACTGGAATTGGCAGGTTCAAACCGGGCCCCGGCCAAAAACTGCAAAAAAAAAAAAAAAAAAAGAAAGAAAGAAAAGCTTGATCCCTGCCTTCAAGGAAGTCACGGGTGAGATGGGGAGACAGACACCTGGACACATTGTTGTCAGCCATAGAGACTGCAGTACACTTTAATGAGACACTGGCACAAAGGGTTGAAGCAGCAGGTGCTTAGGGAACCACGAGAGCCATGGGCATGAAGACCATCCTCTCCCAGGGGCACCAGCAAACCTGTTCCCTCTTCTGGGCCCTTTCTCCATCCCCACCCACCTGAATCTTCCCTTCTCTCTATACAGTATTTATTGCTCTTCTTGGGGAGACTCAAAACTAACTTGAAACTCAATGATCTCTAGGATGGCTGAAGTGAAATCTAGGAATGATTCTTTTGTTTTTAATTTCATTAATCTCTGATTTACTTTGGATATTTCTTTTTTTCTGTTGGGTTTGGGCTTAGATTGTTCTTCTTTTTCCAATTCCATAAGATGGTTTGTGAGTTTGTTGATGTGTTCTCTTTCTGTTTTTCGGATGTAGGCATCTAAAGTGGTAAATTTTCCTCTTAGAACTGCTTTTGCAGGATCCCACAGGTTTTGGTAGCTTGTGTCTTCATTGCTGTTGTGCTCAAGGAAGTTAATCATTTCCTCTTTTATTTCTTTCTGTCTCCAACTGTCATTCAACACAAGGTTGTTTAATTTCCATGCCTTTGTGTGGGGTTGAACATTTTTGTTGGAGTTGGGTTCTACCTTTAATGCCTTGTGGTCTGAGAAGATACAAGGTAAAATTTCAATTCTTTTGATACTGTTGAGGTTTGTTTTGTGTCCTAGGATATGATCAATTTTGGAGAATGATCCATGGGCTGATGAGAAGAATGTATATTCTTTATCTGTGGGATGGAGTGTTCTATATGCATCTATCAAGCACAGTTGTTCTAGGGTCTCATTTAAGACCCTTATATCTTTGTTTAATTTCTGTTTAGAGGATCTGTCCAGCTCTGTAAGAAGAGTGTTAAAGTCCCCTGTTATTATGGTATTATAGGATATCGTATTGCTCAGACTGAGTAAGGTCTGTTTCAAGAATTTGGGAGCATTTAAATTGGGTGCATAAATATTTAGAATTGAAACGTCTTCTTGCTGTATTTTTCCCTTGACCAATATAAAGTGACCATCTTTGTCTTTTTTGACTTTAGTTGCTTTAAATCCACATGTATCTGAAAATAAGA
>CAUYRH010083685.1:0-12977 GCA_963574655.1 Perodicticus potto | reverse complement strand
GCCACGGCACTCTACTCAGGGCAACAGCTTGAGATTCTGTGTCAAAAAAAAAAAAGGTCTGGCTCGGAACCTGTGGCTCAGCGGGCTAAGCCAGCCACGTACACCTGAGCTGGCGGGTTCGAATCCAGCCCTGGCCCGCCAAAGAACAATACCGGCTGCAACCAAACACCAACAACAAAAAATGGCCGGGTGTTGTGGCGGGCGCCTATAGTCCTAGCTACTTGGGAGGCAGAGGCAGGAGACTCGCTTGAGCCCAGGAATTGGAGGTTGCTGTGAGCTGTGATGCCACAGCACTCTATCTAGGGTGACAGCTTGAGGCTCTGTCTCAAAAAAAAAAAAAAAAAAAAAGTCATAGGTAGCCCCGTGTTGTGGCGGGCAGCTGTAGTCCCAGCTACTCGGGAGGCTGAGGCAAGAGAATCGCCTAAGCCCAGGAGTTGGAGGTTGCTGTGAACTGTGTGACGCCACGGCACTCGAGGGCGATAAAGTGAGACTCTGTCTCTACAAAAAAAAAAAAAAGGCTTGGCGCCTGTGGCTCAGCGGGCTAAGGCACCAGCCACGTACACCTGAGCTGGCGGGTTCGAATCCAGCCCGGGCCCGCCAAACAGTGACGGCCGTAACCAAAAAATGGCTGGGCATTGTGGCGGGTGCCTGTAGTCCCAGCTACTTGGGAGGCGGAGGCAGGAGACTCACTTGAGCCCAGGAATTGGAGGTTGCTGTGAGCTGTGATGCCACGGCACTCCATCCAGGGTGACAGCTTGAGGCTCTGTCAAAAAAAAAAAAAAGTCATAGGAAGTCAAAGACAAGAATTAGCGTTTCAGTATATATTGTAGAATTAAAGAGTACTTACAGAGACCAGAGTTATCTTCATTTCTCATGTTCATCAATGCATATAACTGGAAGTGTATTGGTTGAATGTTCAAACTTGAGTGGAACTTAGACATTATTTTACATAACCCTTTTGTAGGTGGGGAAACTGATTACATGGCTGCTCACAGGTAGTGGCAGGTGTGGGATACAGGTCTCTAACCGTGTGCTTCTCAGATTGCCTCCCTGTCTGAGGTACAGGGAGCTCCAGGTTGGGCCACTGCACTCCAGCCTGGGCAGTGGAGTGAGCCTCTGCCTTAATAGAAAAAACGAATAAATAAAATAGTCTGCTTTACAAAATATTGAGTTGTTTCATTTATAGATTAAAAAATTTTAATGCTAAATCTGAAAACAAAATCTGGCACATTTATTCACTTACAGCTCAGTAGATTATGATTTGACTATGAAATTTCTCTAAATTGATTTTAGATACCTAGAAGGAACTTCTTTTTGCCATTGGTCATACGTAAACAGCAAGGAGAAATGCACTGCAGTACTTTTTTAAAATGATGGAATTATTTATCTTTTCTTAGAAAGTAGAATCACCTGTTCTGACGAGTGGGTTTTTGTTAGAGATTTCTAGTGTCTTTGACTTAATAAAAGTACTCACATACTTAATTAGGTTCATAAGGATACTTGGCATGTTATAAATTAACATGTTATAAATTAGGTGACATGTGACTCAAGGTGAAAACATGAATTGGGAAATAACTTTTATTTGAATTATCTGATAGGTTAAACCTTCTCTCGATGAAGCTTTTGTCATCCAAGAACAGAATGTTGCGTTAAATTTCATTGGTTCAAGAGGGGCAAAGCCTGGTGTTACTAAAGAGAAAAGAATTAAATATGCAAAAGAAGTCTTGCAGAAGGAAATGCTCCCTCACGTAGGTGTCAGTGATTTTTGTGAGACCAAAAAAGCCTATTTCTTGGGGTATGTTAAATTTCATTGTTTTATCTTTTTTGCTAAGATAGAACTGAGATAAAGTTTTTTTCCTTAAAGCTAAAAATGTCAAAAATGATGTTTTTAATATATAAACAAAAAGTAGCCAAAAATTGTTCTTTCTTGCATGTTTTTATTTTCTTCTTTTAGGTATATGGTTCATAGGTTACTTCTAGCAGCTTTGGGTAGAAGAGAACTGGATGACAGAGATCATTATGGAAACAAAAGATTGGATCTTGCTGGGCCTCTGCTTGCATTCTTATTTAGAGGGTAAGGAATTAAAGAATGAAATCATTAAAGTAAGGAGATTTCCCTTTAGATTGGTTGTTGCACATGGAGGGGGCTGAACTATTTTCTATCTACATCAGTACTTAAAAAGTTAGCTACTTTCTCTTTGCTGATTGCCCAGATTTAGTTGTAGTTCATGTCTAGGAAATATGAGGACAGTTTATTACTTGTATTTTTTTCCTCTGGTAGCTTTATGAGATGTTTGAGAAAACTGAATATTGCCTTGTGCTGATAATGGAATCTTTTTTTCCTTTTTTGCTAACATTGACTAAGCACATGTGGAATTCTTAGTTCTGCTTTTATGTTTTATCAACAAACATACACAAAAGCTAGAGGGAAATATATAAAAATATTAGCAGTGATTATTACAGTATTGGGGTTCTATGTGATTTCTGTTTTATTCTTGGTGTTTTTATATTTTCCATAGTAAAATACTTTATAATTAGGAAAAAGTTACTTGTGAAAAGAAAATATGTAGATAACACAAAGGCTAATAGTGGCAACGTTTTGCACATATTTTGTTACTTAGTGTGTTGTAGATTAGTATTTTTCAACCGTTTTTTTGTTACTGCCCCACTGAGCAGCCTCTTTGATATTTTTTCCTAGCAAAAACTCTTGCTGTGCCATTTTTGATCCCTTACCCTGCATTTTGCAATATTGTTTCTGTTGGGAATCACGCTGTAGAGGACCACATGCCTAAATCACTGCCATTTTCTTTGTCAGTATGTTTAAGAATTTGCTTAAAGAAGTGCGAATCTATGCACAGAAGTTTATTGATCGAGGAAAAGATTTTAACTTGGAGTTGGCAATCAAAACAAGGATTATATCTGATGGCCTAAAATACTCCTTAGCTACTGGAAACTGGGGTGACCAGAAGAAAGCTCATCAAGCCAGGGCTGGAGTATCGCAGGTAAGGCTTCAACTTCCACTGTGATTACAGTCGCGATAGGAAAAATATTACGGGACTAGCAGATTCCCTTCATTCATCGAAGGTAAATTATTTTGTCTTTTTTTTTTCCTGGTCAAATGTAAAATCACTGGGGGAGTTTGAATTATAAAAATGAAATTTTTCTTAAATTAGTTATTAGCATTAGTAAGAGAAACTTAGTTTTTGGCTTGTAGTTTAGAAACTCAAGATAATTAATAAAGTAGCTGTTTGGGAGCTGATTCAGTCCATGTTAGTAAAATTTTCATGTCTTAAAAGCTTTCTATTAGAAGCTAACCCAGAGAATAAAGGGGCTTCCCTTTTCCTTTGTTGGAAAATGTAGTACTTCTCATACTCTGTATATTGATCTCTGTATATTGATCTGTTGTATATATAGTGACCACAGTAGCCATTCTCAGATGGAGTAATGGGGAAGGGCTTTCTAAAAAATGTCTCATGCGTCATTTTTTTTTTTTATTTTTGTATTTGGTTTTCATATAAGATTGAAAACCTGTAGTGTGCACATACAGCTTTATGGAATTTTGGGGGGAATCTTCATCTCCTTTCTTTGTTTAAACTAGCCTAAAGCCAGTATCACTCAGTTGATTTGACATTCAGACATCGACTTCAAGCTCTTGATTCATAGAAACCTAGATGCTCTCAGAAATTTTTGGAGGCTGCTAATAGCAAATTCAAATTTTCAGTTCCTTTAATTCAATAAGGTATTATTGGGTATACTTGGTGTTTGTGATCCTGAATTCACAGACATGAATGAGAAACTATCCTTGCCTTCTAAGGGCACATTGATACCTAGCAGAGGAAACAGACTCATTCATGTATAGTTCACTTTACTCTGACTGTTTTATGATAAATGCCATAAATTCAATTCAGGTAATCGTTATTGGGACTTAGATATGCCAGACATTGGCAATGCAAAGATGAATAAAACAGGACCCCGATCTTGAGTCGTTGACGGTCCGTATTTGTAGGTAGATGTGAACAGATAATTACAGCATGGTACAGTAAGATTTATAGAAAGGGATGTGCACAACCACTCAGTGCAAATGCCGGGCAAAGGAGGTTGGCACCATCCGAGAGGGTGGAAAGAAGCCTTTCTTGCCGTGATGGAACCTGATCTGAAACTTGAAGAGTAATTGAGAAATAGCCCAAGTTGAGAAGGAGGGTAAAATAAGCAGCTTGTAGGAAAATGCCAGAAAACTCCCTCATATCCTGTACAAAGGGGTGGCAGTGGTGAAGATTAGGTGTAGTCAGGATTTTCAGATCAAAGCGGGAGCTTAGGAAGATGGGAGTAGCTCAGAGAGGGGAGACACAGTCATTTTGTTTCTTAGAGAGATTCATAGCAATTGGTAGTGTGGAGAAAAGGCTTGAGAACGCCAAGGTTGGTGACAGGGAGATTGCTGCAACAGCCTGTGTGAGAAGTAATTAGGGCTTGGGCTATAGCAGCTTTCTAGAGCTGGAGAATGTAGTTGAATTTGAGAAATATTTAGGAAGGAAGTTTCATAAGACTTTGTGATTCACGAGTTAAATGTTGGAAAACTTCATAGAGTACATAAAAGAGAATAGTTCTTCCTTGCGTTGGGTCAGAGGTTTCTGTATACTCGGTGTTTGTTGCACCAGTTCCCTGGTGAGAGTGTGATGCTATCCCAGCTCCTCACGCTGCTCTCCGGGTGAAGAGCGAAGTGCAGTCCCTGTGCGGCAGGGGAGCAGGTGCACAGGAGTGTCGGCCTGGACCCTGGCAGCGGGAGGATTTAAATGTCATGGTCTTTTGTAGTTAGTGGGGCTATCTGTTCAGTGTTTTTTAAGTGGTGAGTGATTTGGATGTATTTATATTTTCAGAATTCTGGTAACCGAAGAGGGTAGATTGGAAGGGACCAGGAAGGGACCTCTGAGGTGATGGTGGTAGCACAGATGAGGAGTAAGGGACGGTCTAGACTGTGATACCGGGAAGGGAGAGGCTAGATTTTTTAGAAAACTTGAAAATAGAATTAATAGGATATGTTTATTGATATGTGAAAGGAAGAACTCAGAGACAAAGATGGTTTTTAGATTTCTGGATTGGGTGATCAAGGGAAGGGTGAGGAAATTAACAATGACAGAAGACTTACGAAGAAGTAGTAGGAGGTTTGGGTGGTTTTAGGGTTGGGGAAGATGGTGATTTGTTAATATTATCTAGCTTGAGTTGCCTGCTTTATATTGCTGTAAGTATTACCTTACTTATTAGTATTATCTGCTTAATATCCTGAAAGTATTGGTAATAGGTATTTGAATTTCTTTGTTGGATTTAGAGATCTGAGCCTGGAAAAGTACTGAGATAGATTTGTGATGTCTACTGTGGTCAGTGGTGCTCGAGTTGGTAGCTTTTGATTTAATTACTTACTGAGTACCTAATGTATGCCAAGCACTGTTCTAGGTGTTGGGATACAACTGAGAATAAATAATTGCTAAACGTCCCTGCTGTCTTAGTATTTGAAGATAGACCATAAGCAAAATGTTTAAGTCATTTGTCAGAAGTGTAAATCACGTAGGTATTTGCCATCCCTGCACTAAGAAGCAGTTAAGTTATGGGGGTGAATAACATTATCCAGGGAGGGATAGAGAAAAGAGGGGCAGTACAGTCTGAGACTCAGTGGATTATATGTAAAAATATGACCATGCCTTAGTGTGATAGTGTAAATCACAGATATGCTCAAACTTTAAAGAATTGCTCTTTTTTTTCCTAGGTATTAAATCGCCTGACTTTTGCATCTACTCTTTCTCACCTGCGTCGTTTGAATTCTCCCATTGGTAGGGATGGGAAGCTAGCAAAACCAAGACAGCTGCATAATACACTGTGGGGAATGGTGTGTCCTGCTGAGACCCCAGAGGTAATGCTTTAGGATTTACTGTCAGGGGGATTAAAACAATAGCATGGTGGTGTGTGACTGTAGTTGCAGCTACTTAGAAGGCTGAAGTGGGAGGATTGCATTGAGCCCAAGAGTTCAAGGATAGCCGGGGCAACACAGGTGGACCCTTATTCTTTTTTTTTTTTTTTTTTTGAGACAGAGCCTCAAGCTGTCGCCCTTGGTAGAGTGCTGTGGCATCACAGCTCACAGCAACCTGCAATTCCTGAGCTCAAGCGAGTCTCTTGCCTCCGCCTCTCAAGTACCTGGGACTACAGGCGCCCGCCACAACGCCGGGCCATTTTTTACTTGCAGCCGTCATTGTTGTTTGGCGGGCCCAGGCTGGATTCGAACCCGCCAGCTCAGGTGTACGTGGCTGGCGCTTTAGCCTGTTGAGCCACGGGCGCCGTGCCAAGGACCCTTATTCTTAAAAACAACGAAATTTAAAAATAAAAATAATTCACATTCAGGACAGAAAGTCTAGTCATTATGTGGGTATAATTTTTAGATGTAGGTTTTTATTATGCATTATGGTTTAGAACTAAGATATTATTTGTAATTTTGTTTTTAGAGAAAGTAAATCTTGAAATCCAATTGAAGGAAAAATGTTTATGGAAAAGAATTTTGATAAGCACGTAAAATCAGTATGTGTAATACTTGGTTTATTTCTTAGGGCCATGCTGTAGGACTTGTGAAGAATTTAGCCCTGATGGCTTATATTTCAGTCGGATCTCAACCATCTCCAATTCTGGAGTTTTTAGAAGAATGGAGTATGGAAAACTTAGAAGAAATTTCTCCTGCAGCTATTGCTGAGTGTGTATAGATGGTGTTTTCTTTTTAAACAGATGTTAATCTTTAGGTATAGCTTAATATAGAATTGCTAAGTGCAAAATACTTTTGTTTTTTCATTTTAGTGCAACCAAGATTTTTGTTAATGGCTGCTGGGTTGGAATACATAAAGATCCTGAACAACTCATGAACACCCTGAGGAAACTGCGGCGTCAGATGGACATCATTGTGTCTGAAGTAAGAATCTTTAATTAGCCAAGAGGAGGCATAAGACTAGTGAAAGTTGTCTTTACTTTGGCATCTTTCCTTGAACTAGATTTCCTTAAATCGTAAAGGATATTGTCAGAAGTCTAGGTGATGTTTTAACTTAAGTTTAATTATAAGTGATTGTTTGCTTTAATCTTCAGATATATGCTCCTAAAAATTTTGATGTGTGATTTAAATTATTAAATTGTATTTTAGAACTCAAATTATATATATATTTTTTAATTAAATCATAGCTGTGTACATTAATGCAATCATGGGGTACAATGTACTGGTTTTATATACAATTTGAAATACCTCAAACTTATTAACATAGCCTTCACCGCATTTTCTTAGTTATTGTGTTAAGATATTTATATTCTACACTTAGTAGATTTAACATGTACCCTTGTAAAATGCACTGTAGGTGTGGTCCCACCAATCACCCTCCCTCCACCCATCTTCCCCTCTCCCCTCCCCACCCCTTGCGGGTATTTTTTATGAAGCTGCGAATACTTTAAAGGGAATGATCGTCTTCGATTTATTCCTTTACCGATTCATTTGTGACATGCCTCTAATAGATCTTATATTTTGGTGGATAATTGAAATACTTTGAGGTTAGGATGGTTTAAAAAAATTTTTTTTTTTTTAACGTATAATTTGAGCTTTATTATTTATGCCTCAAATAGGGCTCAGGCTTTTTGATTCTACCAAATCCATAGCTTGGGGATAGTCTAGGTGAAAGCGGGTTTGGAGAGAAACTAAAACACTTAGCCAGTAGTGGCCTTCTTTATACCTAGCAAAGCAGAGAGGAGAGTTTGATGGCCAGGCCTTCTGTAGATGTGGGCCCTGGCTTTTGGCCTAGGCATATTTATAGGTGAAGACAGGAACAGAATGATTCACGTGAGGGCATGCAAGGCTAAGAGCCCGAGAAGCAAAGTTGGCTGTACTTTCTGTGATTGAGAAATCTGTTATTGATTTTTGTTTGTATTTTTTTGTTGAGAGGCTTCCTTATCTTAGGCCTCTTTACCTTTCTGTGGGCCTATTCCCTCAACCTGGAATGTTTGTGCTCCCTGGCTCCTGTGGCTTCTTAAAAATGGGAGACAGGTGCTTATTATTTCTTTTAGATAAATAAATTTTATTTATTTATAAATAAAATTTTATAAATTTTATAAAAGATTTTATAAAAGATTATATTGACTGTCATCTCTTTCAGGACACCTTACCTGACCCCCTGGTTTCATTTAGATAAGACGTTGACTAACTTCTTCTGTAAAGGGTTAGACCTTAAGTATTTTTGACTTTGTTTATCGTACAGCGTCTGCTGTGTATTTAACTCTGTCATAGTGAGAAGCAGCCAAAGATAATACATAAACCAGTAAAACTGTATTCATAAAATAGATAGCGAGTGTGGGCAGATTTGGTTTGCAGGCCCTTTGCTAATCCCTGTGATTTAGATTTATGTGACTAGATGTAGCACATTTTATTTAAAACCTCTGACAGAATGCTTATACCATACAGAAACTATTGATGTGTTTGCCTTCTTCACAGTCTACACTATTAGCTCCTTAGAGGCAGGGAATATGTCTTCATATGACTTTGTATTTTCAGCTCTGAGCATAATGTGTTACATGTAGTAGACATTCAGTAAATGTTGGTTGAACATATAAATGGACTCTGTGTCCTTGGGCTAGGCAATTTTAATCTGTTGGAGAATGATGTTGGGAACCTCGAGGAAAAAATTACATGTATTTTTCAGACGTCTAGTACTTTTTCTTTTCTTTTATATGTTCTGATGACCAGAAGTTCCTATATTACTCATTTCTACCTGGTTGCACCTGTCAGGTTCACTGTCGAGTCCTCCTTATACCTACTGAAGAGCTAGCTGTTCCCGTTGGAACTGAAGATACTATTTGGCCTTTGAGGAGGCATAGCTCAATTTATGTTTTCCTGTTAAGACATTAGGGTTATATTCTATCAAGATTGTTCTGTAAGAATTCAGAGCAATGCATTTGAAAGCAGTATCTTCTCAGACTTTAGAATGCTATTTGTGGGCCAGGTGCAGTGGCTCACGTCTGTAATCCTAGCACTCTAGAGAGGCCGAGGTGAGTGGATTGTCTGAGCTTAGGAGTTCGAGACCAGCCTGAGCAAGGGCGGAGACCCCTGTCTTTGCTAAAAATAGAAGAAACTACTTGGGTGTTGTGACAGGTGCCTGTAGTCAGCTACTCAGGAGTCTGAGATGAGGATCTCTTGAGCTCTAGAGTTTGAGGTTGCTGTGAGCTGACATCCTTGCACTCTACCCAGGATGGAATAAAACTCTTGTCTCAAAAAAAAAAAAACAAAAAAAACACCCAGAAACAGAATGACTTTTGCTCCCAGTGTCTGTCCTCAGATTGCTCTCTTAAGGACAAGAAGTGGGCTAGAATCACGGAACATTTTTTGTTTCTTAGCTTTTGTATAAGTTTGGAGAAGAATTTGGGGGTTTTGATCAAGCTCTTATGATTTACCTCCGTTTTTGAACTTGTAAACTTAGTCTTTTTCTTTCTTAAATAAATTTAATCTTTTTTTTTTTTTTTGAGACAGAGTCTCACTTGGTCACCCTCGGTAGAGTGCTGTGGCGTCACAGCTCACAGTAACCTCAAACTTTTGGGCTTAAGTGATTCTCTTGTCTCAGCCTCCCAGGTGTCTGGGACTACAGGCACCCACCACAACACCTGGCTATTTTTTGTTGCAGTTGTCATTGTTGTTTAGCTGGCCCGGCTGGGTTCGAACCTGCCACCTCCACCCCTGGTGTATGTGGCTGGCGCTGTAACCACTGTGCTACGGTTGCCGAGCCATGTGACTTCACTTTTTAAAAGTACTTTTGTGGGGGGATATCAATCTATTTTTCAGTTTCTCAACTCACTGATAATTCATTTCTTAATTAATTCCCCCACTGGAAATTGTTTTTTACATTTTGACTTTTTCATTCTATATAGGCACTTCAGATTCTATAGTGCTTTTAATAATTATTATGTTCTTTATTGTAGCAATTTTTCCAAAATATTTTTGATGTTTTCTCAAATATATTTTCTTGACCATCGCTATCCAATAGAAATACAATGTAAATGATACATACAATTTAAAATTTTTTAGTAGTCACATTAAAAAAGGAACAAATGAAAATAATTTTAATAATGTATTTTATTTGACCCAACACATCTGTGTTATGTAATTTATACTCACAGCAGACCTCTCAGTTCAGAATGGCTACATTTCAAGTGCTCAGTAGACACATGTGGCTAGTAGATACTGTCCTGGATAGTTAGACTATAAGCCATTTGCCTGATACGTGAGTGTGAGAGGTCAGGCTTACGACTGGGAAAGCATGGTTTAGGCAAAGTCATACAGGGCTGGTTATTGAAAATCTACAGGATGAAGTATATGTAATTAGCAAAGAGCCAGAACAGGAAATTGTCATATACTGGTGTTGTCATACTGAAAAAGATAGTTTTTTCATTTTTTATTAACTTTTATGACATTATTAACAGATGTTGTTCTTCAGCTCTTTTTTTTTTTTTTTGAGACAGAGCCTCAAGCTGTCACCTTGGATAGAGTGCTGTGGCATCGCAGCTCATAGCAACCTCCAATTTCTAGGCTCGAGCAAGTCTCCTGCCTCCGCCTCCCAAGTAGCTGGGACTACACGCGCCCGTCACTACGCTCAGCCATTTTTTGGTTGCAGCCGTCATTGTTGTTTGGCAAGCCCGGGCTGGATTCGAACCCACCAACTCAGGTGTACGTGGCTGGCGCCTTAGCCCGTTGAGCCACAGGCACCGAGTCTGTTCTTCAGCTCTTTAATTACCAAATTTTCTCTATGAAATTTTAAGTTATACCTAAGTTTTTAATATATTGAATAATGGTAAACTAAGATTTCTCTGTTTTATTTGATAATTGGTTGGTCCAGAAATTTAGTAGGAGTCTTACTGTGTTTTTTTCCCCCATTGCCTCTCTTTAAGTTTTGTTGTATTTTTAGCAAAGCCTTAGTGGTACAGAGAAAGTAAAAGTTCATAAAGTTATTTTGTCTTTTTATGTATAGGTTTCTATGATCAGAGACATTCGAGAGAGAGAGATTCGTATCTATACAGATGCAGGCCGTATTTGTAGACCACTTCTTATTGTGGAAAAGCAAAAGCTACTTTTGAAGAAGAGACATATTGACCAACTGAAAGAGAGAGAATATAACAACTACAGGTAAAAACATGTGATGAGATAAACGTGTGTTCAAAAAATTGAGATAGAATTTGCATACCATAAAACTAAGCATTTTTATTTTATTTTTACTTTTTTGAGATAGAGTCTCATTATGTCGCCCTTAGCAGAGTGCTGTGGCATCACAGCTCACAGCAACCTCAAATTCTTGGACTTAAGCGATTCTCTTGCCTCAGCTTCCCAAATAGCTGGGACTACAGGCGCCGGCCACAATGCCTAGCTTTTTTTTTTTTTTTTTTTTTTTTTTGCTGCAGTTGTCATCGTTGTTTAGCTGGGGCCAGGTTCAAACCCGCCAGCCTTGGTGTATGTGGCCAGCGCCCTACTCACTGAGCTGTGGGCACCACCAAACTAAGCATTTTTACAAAGTATTTATTCAGTGGTTTTTAGTATAATCAAAAGGTGGTATCACCATCACCACTGTCTAATTCTAGAATTTTGTTTTTTTGAGACAGAGTTTCACTTTGTTGCCTAGGTACAAAGTGCCTTGGTGTCATAGCTCACAGTAACCTCAAATTCTTGAGCTCAAAAGATTCTCTTGCGTCCGCCTCCCGAGTAGCTGGGACTATAGGTGCCTGCTGCAGCGCCTGGCAATTTTTAGAGGTGGGGTCTTGCTCTTGTTCAGGTGGTCTCGAACCTTTGAGCTCAGACAATCCATCTGCCTCCCAGAGTGCACGGATTACAGGTGTGAGCCACTGTGCCCAGCCCCTAATTCCAAAATATTTTCATTGCCCTAAAAAGAAACCATACCATTTGTTGTTTTTTAATATTTATTATCAAACAAGGGGCTTGTAGCATTTTACTTAAGCATAAAAGTTTTTGTGATGTGTTAACTCTAATAATAAAAATGAAAATTAGCATATAAACAACCGGTCCCCAGGTTATGAATGAAATAGATAGGTCTGTAGATTTATTCTTTTTTTTTTTGAGACAGAGCCTCAAGCTGTCACCCTGGATAGAGTGCTGTGGCATCATAGCTCACAGCAACCTCCAACTCCTGGGCTCAAACGAGTCTCTTGTCTCCGCCTCCCAAGTAGCTGGGACTACAGGCGCCCGCCACAACGCCCGGCCATTTTTTTTTGGTTGCAGCCATCGTTTGGCGGGCCCGGGCTGGATTCGAACCTGTCAACTCAGGTGTACGTGGTTGGCACCATAGCCTGTTGAGCCACAGGCGCCAAGCCATATTCTTTTTATTTATTTATTTATTTTCTTTGCTTCAATTAGTTTTCTAGGGTGTAGATTTATTGTTAAGTTAAATTTATATGTAAGTTGGAACAGGTACATTTACCTGTAATGGCCTCTGTTCTTAAATGTGAGTTGTGGGCGGTGCCTGTGGCTCAAAGGAGTAGGGCGCCAGCCCCATATATGCCGGAGGTGGCGGGTTAAAACCCAGCCCTGGCCAAAGACTGCAAAAAAAAAAAAAAATGTGAGTTATACGTTAGTCAGATGTTTGTTAACATGGGGGCGTAGGGTAGTACCCTCTATTCTAAGTCAGATGTTTGTAACTCAGGGCCTGCCTGTAATGTAAACGCAGTAAATTACATATAACAAATAATATATAACAATTATATGACTAATACAGTGATAAATTAATAAAATCTGCTTTAAAATTTATTTTAATTTATGAATGTATACTTTTTTATTTTTTTTTAATTTTTATTAAATCATAATTGTGTACATTGGTGCAGTCATGGGGCACAATGTGCTGACTTTATATACAATCTGAAATATTTTCATTGAACTATTTAACATAGCCTACATGGCCTTTTAATCACTATATGAA
>CAUYRH010083683.1:0-59826 GCA_963574655.1 Perodicticus potto | reverse complement strand
ACATTACTTAAACATTAATTTTTACTTCAACTTGTTGTTTAGGATATTGCATCTGCATTTATATGTGAAATATGTTTGTAATTTTCCTTTATTATAATATATTTTCTCCAATTTTTTTTATCATGTGTATCCAGATTAAGTAGAATAACTTTGGAATATTTCTTCTTTATCTATTGTCTATAAGATTTGGCATGATCTGGTTTTGAAATTATCTTTTACTTTTATTTATAAATATTAGTTGTCTATTTTTTGAGACTTTGGAAAAAAAAATAAAAAGTTAACTGATGACTCCATACTGAGCCTCAGAGTCAAAGCATTCTGTAATAGACATACTCTTATTTGACAACGTGAATGTTACTTTCTTTGCATTATTATTATTAACATTGCTTAATACTTCGATGCAGTAATTGTCTGATTTCTTTTCTGAATGAATTTATCTTCATTCATTCTTTACAAGGTTTTTGTTTCTAGTCCTTATCTTAAACATTGTTATTGTTATTAAATTTTAAGCCTTTTTAATTCTGTGAAGGCAAAAAGTGGAAACCTAATAAACCCATGTATTGCAAAAATAAAAATAAGAAAATAAATAAATAAAAAGAACAAAAAGTCTATGTACTAACAAGGGAAGAATTTGAGTGTATTCTAAAAAGTGAAAAAAAAATGAAGTTGTGAAATACGATATTAGTTTTATCTTTGTGTTAAAAAAGATATGCATATTCATTCACATATACATACATGCACATATATGTTGTATGATTGTCAATAAAGAGAATTATTTAATAAAAGGTAACATTTGAACAGGGAGAAAGGTCAGTGTACTGGAGGCTGACATGTTATCTCAGGCTTTGAGGGGTCTTGCAATATTGAAACCCATGGAAAATAGTATTGTTCAGAGTTTTCCAATGTTTCCTTCTCAAAAGCGCAGACTCAGAAATAATATAACTAGTGTTCAAGGGAATCCATTTGCAAATTAAATTATAAAAAAAATCATAAAATTAAAGCACAGAGATCAAATGTCTCAGTATGTATCAGGCCCTGACAATAACTGCCTTACACAGTTCACAATCTGGTGGCCATGTAAGACACGTGTTTCTAACAATGCAATTATAAACGCCTTCTTAAAAGTTATATATAAAGTTATAGCCATTGTAAAATAATGGTTTGCAAAAGAGTAAGATGAAAGACGGTTAGAAATGGGTGGGCTTGAAATCACTTCATGCTGAGCTAGCACCATTAGTCCTTTGAATGACCTACATTTTTAATTTGGCATGAAACCATTTCAAGCTATGTAGTGTAACTAATGAGGCTGCTACAACTGTGCAAAGCAATAATCAACACGACTTTATTGTGGAGAGTTTATTAGGTCCGTGCATGACGTGAACTAAGGCAGCTTTTCTTTAAGAAAGGAGACATGTGTTTATGTTGCCTTTCTGAGTAAAAATAAATATTCCAAATGTGTATGATGCATGGAAGAAGTCCAAGATCATTAGTTATTTTCAAACAAATGTACAGCTCTGAGAATCACTCAGTGCAATGATTACAGAGACAGTTTTAATGTTTCTTGGAATGCTTCTTGAACTATTAAGGGAACAATGGACCTGTGAAAAATTAATGATGGCAGAAGACAAAAGCAGCCACTGTATCTTTGGATTAAGTATAAATATGCACTCAGACAAGCACACAGCTCCAGCCAAAAGAGTTATCTTAACACAATGATGTGTTTCTTCTATGATAATTATGATAAATGATAGTAAATCTAAATATGCCATCCTGATTCATAAGAAAAATTTTGCCCAAATATGGGGGTAACTGAGCCCTGATCATTAGCATAAGACTCACTTCTTGCTTGAGAGATCTGGAGAATCACGAGAATGGCATGTGAGTTGTGTGTGTGCAGGAGATAGGAAAACTGGCCTCCAAGGGAGAATGTATGCCCGAGGTGTAACAACAATAATTATGGTAAAGATTCTCTAGCTTCCAAAAGTCTCTTGATGCTGGAGGCAGAGGTTGTGCTGAAGATCTACAGTTTTGCAAAAACCAAGGTGGAGACATTCTCTCTGACCTTCTCCATGACCTCTGTAATCAGTGCTAATGTTAAGCAAGCAACTTTTGTCTACATCTTCCTGTTTTATAACAATAAATACAGATCCCTGTATTTAATAAATACGGGAGGCCTCCTCCCAGAGTTCCTCAGTCCCCCCAACACAGACTTGGTGTCAAGCCTCCTCGCATCAAGACCCTCTCTTCTGGGGACCCCAAACCCCTTCACCCAAAGACCTAAAAGCAGGTTTATCCAAATGTTGTGGCATTGGGGTGTGAGGTGTGGGGGACTCAATAACTACAACAACAACAACAACACTCTGCAGAATATCATTATAATGATATATTGTTGTTTTCCCAGAATATGAACACAATCATATACACAGATTATGAGGAAAAAACAGTTCTGTAATAATTATTAAATTTGGAATAAATTTTTATATTAAGACCAAATGAAATGGTCCTTATCGCCACATCTTTTGAATCTTGGTATATCTTAAGTGCAAAGATGGGGAGATGAAGTCTAGGCCAGGAAACAGGCCACATGTGCTTTTGTTAATATTCACCAGCCATGGGGCCGTTCATTGATTTGTTCCACAGAAGCAGAAGGTAATGTGGCCTCAGCACTGGGGATACATGTATACCTGAGCCACGTTCAAGCCTTCAGGGACCTGGCAGCCTGATGTGCAGGAGAGGGTGTGTTCACACTGCTGAGCATTCTTACCTTGGGAGCTGTAAGAGGGGTGAGGTATCAGATTCAAGTGGGAGATGTGAAAGGGTGCCTTACAGTGTTACCACTGAACAAAGTCTTGAAGGTGAACTAAGAGTTAGCCAGGCGAAGAAGTTAGGAACAGCCCCGCTAAGACCAAGTGCAATGTCACAAAAGAAGAAACTGCCGGATGAGTACTGGGAACGAGAACTACTACATTGCTGGAATTGACAAAAAATACTGAATTTTGGAGTTATGAAAATAACTGTCAAATTACAGAGATCCATAAAGATGTGGAAAGTAACAGAAACTAATCTGAAAACCATCTTTAAGGCATAGCACTTGAAGCACGTGGTGTCATATTTCCTGTTTAAACTTGTATATAACAGTTAATCCCAATCACTGACGACCTAGCTCCCCTGTGTCTTTTATCTGGTTAAATGACACTTTAAGAAAAAAAATTAAAAATCATGAATAAAATGATATTGCTTGATAAAAATAAGTGTTATATTTTATATGCCAGAAAAAGCCCTGGGTAACAGATTTAAAAGCATTAACTAATACCACAAATGCCAGGTTGTTTATATTATTTATTTTTGTAAGAAGAGCATACAATTGCTTTTATCAGTCATTTTAGCCATGTGGAAATAATGGTCTTTGACTAAAAAGAAACAGAACATTATGGAGCTCAACTTCATGTATCTCCATTGGTAACAGTTTTCTTGGTCCTGCGCTACATATTTATGGGGTCTTCTAACTCTTCATTTACAGAAAGCACAAAAAACCCCACACAGCCTTTATTATCAGCCCTAGACAAAGTGCTGACATTTATATGAAATTACTATTTACTTAATTGCTCTGAATTGCTAACAATAATATTTAGGTTACTAAGAATGAATGTCCAATTACTGTAAGTACTAAGTTCGACAGCTAATATCTCTGACATTTACATTGACACTTTCTGTTTTATTTTTATTTTGAAGTCTATCAAATGCATGTTTTGGCTTGATTATACTCTAATTTTTAAAGCAATTTTTGTGAAAGGATGAATGTGTCAAAATTCTTGCTACTGTATTTTATTATGTATAATGTGCACCCAGGTTTTTGGAACAAACACTTGGGGAAAAAAATATCTTTTATTTAACATTTTTAAAGGACAGTATAAGTGACCACACAGTGGCACCTCCATCTCTCAGGAGAGGCATGAGGTGAGGAGCCGGCCACTTCAGAGGAACTGGGAAGAGTCCAGGCAACAGGTAAGAGTGCTCCTGACAACCTAAGTACTTGACCTTCCCTAACCCCAGCTGCTTCCTCCTGGCCCGCCATTGTCCCTAAATCCCCCTATTTCCATTCCCTCCCATGCCTATCAGCGGAAAGGTGGCCACAGCCACTCTGCCGAGAACTCCAGTGGGCTTACTTCCCAGGAGCTATGTGGGGGCCAAGGCCAGCCCGGCCTGCCCTGGGCTCTTGATAGTAGATCCCTGCCCTTTCCAGGAAGCCTTGGCTTTCAGTGGCAGAGGAAGGGAGTAGCATCTGGGGGCATGAGTACCAGATTCTGAGCTACTACTTTGCAATGAATATTGTTATTACTTTTTAAAGTTATACTTTCAACATACAAGGATAAATAAAAGAATTAAAAACACTTACAGAGATACAGAATTACAAATAGTCATGTAGTATGTGCATCTTTATTTCTCCCTCAAAAATGTGGGCAAAAAAATTACACATAATACGTGGCACAGTGCAGTATTTTTATATGTGAGTTCCTATGTGATTTTTCTGTCATGGAATCAATGCAGTGCAGTAGTACAGACATCTTGAAATATCAACGAAAAGTTTGGGAAGGATGTGGTTAAGGAATGCACAGTATGTCGATGGTTTGGGAAGTTCTGTTCTGGTGACTTTAATCTTAAAAATGAACTACACAGGCGACCTGAGACCAAGGTGGATAATGATGAGCTGAAAACTGTAGTGGAAGCAAATTCATCTTAACCTATGAACGGATTAGCAGTCGGGTTTAACGTTGCTATTCCAACAATATTGGACCATTGAATATAAATCAGCAAGATAAAGAACCTGGATAGACGGGTTCCACGTGAATTAAACTGGCTTCAGAAGAGAAATCATCTTGAAGCTCTTTTCTGTCATAACAAAAAGGTGAACCATTTCTATACCATACTATTATGTGTGATGAAAGATGGGTTCTTTTGAGAATTGCAAGTATTCAGCATAGTAGTTAGATAAAAATGAAATGCTGAACCACAGTCCCAAAGCAAATATTCATCAAAAAAAAAAAAAAATGGAAGGAAGGGAGGGAGGGAGGAAGGGAGGATGGAAGGAAGGAAAGAAAGAAAGAAAAAGAAAGGAAGCTAATGGTATCTGTTTGGTGATCCAGCCCTGGCATTCTTCACTACAGCTTCACGATACCTGGTCAGTGTATTAGCGATGTCTACTGCAACTGGTTGGATGATGTGATGAACTTGCTTGTGATTTAGCAGCTGAGATTGGTCAACAGAGACAGGCCAATCCTCCTGTAAAACAATGAGATTATTGAAACAACACTGGTCAAATTATAGAAGCTGGACTTGGAAAGTCTATATTATCCAACCTATTCACTAGACCTTACACCAACTAACTAGCTCTTTGTCCAGGCTTTGAACTGCTTCTTGCAAGGAAAACTATTCAATTCTCAACAAGTTATGGAAAATGTCTTTTCTTATTTCAGTGCCACTTGCTTTCCAGGCACCTTTGTTGCTGGGATAAATAGATTATCTTTAAGATGGCAAAGTTGTGTTAGTAGTTTAGGTGCATACTTTGATTAATAAACTGCTTATTGGGGCTATAATAAACTAAATTTTGGATTCAAAATCAAACATTTTATACTTAAAGCTAAGTCATACAATTTTGAAGAAAACAGCCTAGTAATGAAGGAAGTCAGCTAAACAGGGTATGCAGGTATGCTGCAAAACAGTCAACCCAACAGTTTTAATACACAGATTTATGAGTCACTCTAAGTATTCCTTATATTGTTCACATTCTTTGCCAACTATTATTAAAGTCTTATAAGGCTTTCTAATTAAAAGGGTGACCCTGTAACTATCAAATCTATATTCTCTTATTACTGTCTCATTTTAAACATGGTTCTGAACTGTGTTTTAAACCAATAGTATTTTTTTAACATCCTAAAATTCCAAAATGTAGTTTATTTCCAGAACAGTTGTTAATAAAATGTCATCAAAAAGAAGATAATCTTTCTAAATGTAAAACCACATGGCACCACAACAAATATAAATGTTATAAACTGGAAACAAAAGTAAAATATGGTTACTGAAATGTACTGAATATGCCATCTATCATTTACTTCAGCAAGAGAGATTGTCCCCTCTTCAATCCTTACATGCTCTCACTTATCTGCATGTTTTTTTACTTGAAGCTGGTTCAATTTTATTGTTTTAATTTACTTTTTCATTAAATTTATAGCTGTATACATTTATGGGATACAATGTGATGATTAGATATACAATATGGAATGCTTAAGTCAAACTGTATCTTCCCCAACACATTCTATGAAGCAAATATCACCCTGATCCCCAAATCAGGAAAGGACCAAAGAAAGAAATAAAACTATAGGCCAATGTCACTAATTAATATCAATGAAAAAATATTCAATTAGATTCTAGCAAACAGAATTCAACAACACATTTACCTATATTTATATGGTTGGTTGTGCAAGGTCTCACTTGTAAATTTTTAGTCAAGTGATTGTTCAGCAGCAGTTGAAAATTTGGAAAAAGTAAAAGATCTAGAACTCTGCTATTTGATATGGAGGCCCCTAGAAACTTAGTTAAATTGTTGAGATCATGAAACAGAATTCGTCTATCTTAGATATTCTCTTAAGAATACAATGGACACTACATTTCCAAAGTTAGGAAGAAAAAAGAATGAAAAATGTCTCAATTTTGTGTTGAAAACACGGTAAAATAATTAAAAAGCCTGATTAAAAGCTATTAATTTTAATAATACATGTTTATTTGTACTTTTTGAAGGTAGCTTACCAGAAACTTAAATTACACTTTTAGTTATTTTTTTGTCCTAGTTTTTCTTTGTATAGGACAGTGTTGGCTTAGAATTCCATGGGGATACAATGAATTTTAGTATACTCACTCTCAGGATTTACTGGTTTGTAAAGGTTCTAGAATGCATGAGACCCTATGTCATGAGTAGGTCAAACAAAATGGACATTTCTTATAGCAAGTGTACACAGAGTTTTTGTTTTTGTTTTTACATTCTGTAGTTATTTTAATCAAATAAGAATATGGCACCTGAAAAATAGGGCATCTTCTTTTAATTCCCTAACTTCATACCAACTAGTTCGACTAATTTAATAATTATCATAGTTTGATATACAAACTAGTCTAGTTTGTGAATCAGTAGAAAAATTATCACTAAATAAATTATTATAATAATATAAATATTATTTAATTATTATCACTAAAGTTATGCAGATTTTAAAGAGGTATATCAGGACAGGTAAGTATACCAGGGTAAATTTTAAAGAGGTATATCACATCAGGCATTTATCATTTCTTTGTTAGGGGCATTCCGATTCTACTTTTTTAAAAAGTATACCATAACTTATTGCTGATTATAGTTGCTTCGCTGGGTTATCAAATGTTCTTTCTACATTGGCATAGTTTTTACTTCAAAATATGAGGGTGTTCAAATATTCTTGTTACATGAGTGAACTGTATCATGTTGAATCAGGGTTTTAGTGTGCATGTCACTGAACAGTGTACACTATATCCGAAGGATAAGGGTTTATCCCTCACTCCCACCCTCGCCCCTTCTTGGTTTCCAATGTGTTTTATTTCACTCTATAACCATGAGCACTCTTCATTGAGCTCCCACTTATTAGTGAGAACATGTGGTGTTTGTTTTCCCATCCTGAAATACTTCACTCAGGCTAATCATCTCCACTTCTATTCAAGTTGCTGCAAGTGACAATATTTCATTCCATTTAGCCTATGTAGTATTCTATGATATGTATAGGAAATGCTATCATTTTCAGAAAATATATATATACATGTATGCATGAAATGATGTCATTTGAAGCAAATACACATAAACATACACAGAGACTTAGGAATGAAATAATGTTATTTGCACCAATTTGAAAGGGACAGAAGATGTGTGTATATACACACATACACACAGAGAGGGTACCAAAAAATGCTACACAATTTAAAAAGTAAAACCTATATTAAAGGGTAATACTTAATATATACTGATAACAAAAGACAAATACAGTCACATTGAGCACCCTGTAATTGCAGAAGAAAAACATGATTTGAATATTACAATTTAATACATTTTTTTACTTTCTCAAAATGCATATATGTTTTTGGCACCTTCTTTATGCATGTGAGTGCTTCTGTGTGTATATATATATACATATATATATATATATATGCATCTCACGTATTTTTTTACCCACTCATCACTTGATGGACACACAGCTTGATTCCTCATCTTTGCAATTGTTAATTGTGCTGTGATAATCATTCAAGTATAGGGGTCTTTTTTGATATGACGCCTTTTTCTTTTGGGTAGATACCCAGAAGTGGGATTGTTGGTAGAAAATAGGTCTAATTTTAGTTATTTGAGGAATTTCCAGGCTGTTTTGCATAGTAATTTACAGTCCCAGCAACTCTTTTTAAAATGGTGTTTCTAAAAACTTTTGCAGGCACATGAAAGTTTTCCTCTTCATTTTCAGCTCTTTTTATGTAGTTTAAAGAAAAACAAAATGAATGTGTGTTTGTGCAGTCTGTATTTCTCTCACAGGAAACATAGGAAAGTAGTATCTGGAGGGATGCATCACTTTCACTTCACAACCACAAGGATTTTTTATATGGAGCATTTCCCCCCAAAAGTACAAAGGATAAAAGTTTCAGGCACTTAAAAATGATACTAATATTGTTTTCTTTGAAATTTCTCTTGGAAATGAGAAAAAATTCTATAATTTTATTTTTTAAGATGAGAAATGCTGTTACCTGTATGATATTCTTTAAATGATGACCAAACATGTTTGCTTTGCATATTCGAAACATGATTTCCAAATAGACATCCTATGGTAAAAACAGGGAGAAGAGCATGCAGCAGATACAGGGATTTGAGTAAAACTGAACATGAACACTTAGACACAAGGAAGAAAATTCACTTAAAGGAAAACATCAAATGTGTTTGTTGAGGGGAGAAATATCAGTTGGGTGGGAAAGTTACTTGCCACATTGGGGTGAGGAGTTGGGAGACGGAACGCAGGTGCTGAAAAGCTAAGCTTTAGGGACAGAATGGGATACAGTTTCTTTTATTATTTTTATTTATTTTGTATTTATTTATTTAAAGACAAGGTCCCACTCTGCCATCCAGACTGGAGTGCAGTGGACTAGATCATAGTTCACTGCAACCTTTGTCTTCCGGACTCAAGTAATCTTTCTGCCTCAGCTTCCCCAATGACTGGAAGTACAGGCACACAGCACTATAGCTGCCTAATTAAAAAGAAAAAAAAATGTATATATATACATATACATACATATATATATACATTTATATATATATACATTATTAGAGAGAGAGAGAGAGAGAGAGAGAGAGAAAGAAATAGTGTCTTTCTATGCTGTCCAGTCTAGTATTTACCTTCTGGTCCCAAGAAATCCTCCTGCCTTGGCCTTCCAACTTCTGGGATTATAGGCACCAGCCACCATGCTGGTCTAGAAATTGTTTCAGTATGAGAGGACACTGCGTACTCTTAATTTCTTAATTTCAGGGCCTTTGACAGGTTTAAGGGAGGTGGGGATCAGACTAAATCATTAGGCAAGAGAAAAATCAGGGAAGTAAAGGCAAGACAAGAGCTGTCTTGGATGTGAGCAGAAAGGCTAGGAGGATCTTTGGAGAAGGGTCACTTTTAAGGGCAGTTTCAAGAAATGTGGAGAAGAAAGAGCAAGCTATTCTAAATTTGTGTGGGGTTAGAGAGGACCTCATCCTCAAATCTTGGTTCTCAAAAAGTTAAGTTTTCAAGTAAATCAGTAAAGTGAAACATTTAAAAAGCAAACTATTATAAAAGGAAAAGCAAGCCACAGATATAGAGAGAATATAATTTTAAACCTGTCTGCCACACCAGCTCAAAACTCTTTGAAGCTTTCAAAAACATCTGCCCCTTGTATTTCTCCAATTCTCCTGTATGACTTTTATTCGTCTTCAACACATAAATCTCTTTCAAGCACACCCTTAACCTTGTCCATTGTGAAAAAAAATTATGTTTCTCTTTGCCAAGTTCATTAACTATACCTATATGAGCACACATTGTAATAGATATAAATTTTTACCAAGGAAGAACTTTAAAGGGGCCTATTGGAACGACTAGTTCAGACACCAATGTGGATATTGGGGAAAACTGCAGGACCTTGGAACAGTTTCCAAAAATTCAGTGAAAATGTTAGTATTCTTTACTGAGTTTCACTGGTAACTAACAAGAATGTAAACAAAATAATCTGGTTACTGATGCCAATTGTCTTTAAGTATCAAAATGTTAATTCTAATAGAAATGAATTAACTATAAATTTGTTCATTGTCATTGAATATGCATATAAAAGTGTGGCATTTTTTAATTAATAAGTTAAACTTAGAAATGAAATATATTAAAATGGAGGTAAGAGAGTCACTTTGAAGATGTCCATTTTCTGATGCCACGCATGTATCCGATGTTCATGACAGCAGGTAAATTAAGTAGGCATTATACATAAAAATGCATACATTTACTATCCTTTACAAGTACTATGCTGACCCATCAACTGCTTAAAACACACTTTTAGCTGCCACATTTATTCCTAAAAATACACTTTAATATTTAAATAGTGGGCTTTTGCATCTGGATAAAATTGACTGTATGTGATCCATTTTCTACAAATTTCCATGAAATCAACCTCTGTCTTATTCTTTTTAAAATTGTAACCCATAAGACTGCACTAGGAACAGTGTGAATGCTGAGTAGGGTTTAAAATGACTTCCTGCTTCATTTGTCAAGTTAGTGTCACAGGTTATGACCAGAGCTTGCTACAGAGCTACAAATCTCTCCGTCTCACTCCACTGTCATTGAACTACTATCAAGGCTGCATTGACGGCTCCTAGTCTTATCAGTGATGACTATAAATTTCAGTTATCATATCTGTCCTTTTTGAATTTCCTCTCTAACATCCCAGCTGTAGCTTTATTCTCCAATCAAGATAGAAAATAAAAGTTGTCAAATTACCGCAATAATAAGGGCTGGCTTGTTACTTCTCTTGCAGTTCTGGTGGGCATTGTTTCATACTGCCCCAATGCAACTATTCATATGCTTACATGTAGCATTTTAAAATCACTTTAAATATTTGGGAATACTGGCCTAAAACTAGTGACACAGGCTGCTGCTTTTTCAAAGTATAATTATAGCATGTTACATATTTTTCCATTATTTCAGATCAACATTGTAGATTCTGCTCTGAGATAGCGAATATACAGACAATGGCCAGACCTTACATGAAATGGAACTCCAACCCACAGCCTTACAGCAAGCCTTCTGCCCCACCCAGGAAGCCATAGTAACCACCACTGCAACAACTGGCCCAGAACAATGAAGAGTTGGTTAAAGGCTGCCAGCTTCTCGAATTTGTAAAGTATCCACTTTCAACTCAGAACCAACTAGAGAAAGCTAAATAAATACATTCTCCATACCCATGGTATAAGCTATGACCATAGTTTCCTCACATTCAATCATTCTACACCAATAGTCCTAAAACTGTTACATTTCAATGTCTCAATACACACAAAGAATTACGATCAGCACCTGACTATTGTTTTTTACAAGTTGAGGATTATAAAACAATTATTCCTTTTAGGTTACTTTTTTAATGTTTTCTTGAATCACATTAATTTTAAGGTAACAATCTATTTCTTATTTTGATCATTATCTTTGATGTGGTGATTTATGTCACGTGCACAGAAGTTTAGCATTGCTGTGATGCTGAAAACATTAGTGGTATTCCAGATATTCTCCTAATCAATCAATAGAGTAATCAAGAATTAAGTGGCACAATTTTCTTCAATTATGTATGATTCATGAAATATATACATTAAAACTTTTGCAAAATATTTCATAAGCCACAAAACAAACAAGGTATCAGATCAGAATTTGCACTAAATTACTTTTAATATATCCCTAAAGTCGGTGATTTTAGATAATTAGCATATTCCTATGGGGCATATCTAATCTTGACTTGCAGAGACACAATTAAAAGAAGAAAAGGCAGAGAATGAAAATGTAGGATTTGTTTCTGTTTAAAACTATTCATGAACTTAATCGTGTGATTGTCTTTACTTAGTAATTCATAATAGAGACTGTATCTACTAGGAGAGAGACTGCTCTCAGTTAAGTTTTCCTTCTGCTTAAAGCTTTGCCTTTTTTTTTTTTCAGTCTTCCGTTCTTCCTTTATTAGTACTGGCACTGAAAATTAGTGAAATAGCACTGAGGTTGTAGCTAAAGATTAAACCACAAAGTTCTGGGGCAATCTGCAGCAATTAAAAGTGAAATTGATGCATTTAGAAATCATGGCGGATATATTTGATAAAATGACATAGTAAAGAATCACCTAATACTGGCTAAAATGGAGTTCTCAACATTTAACAGACAAATCACCTTGCAGGGTTTTGTTCAAATGCAGATTCACAGTAAGCATTTCTTTGATGGAGTCAGAGAGTTTGAGAGTTTGCTTTTCTTATAAGCTCCCAGGTGATGCCAGGGCACAAAGAGCTTTCTGAAGATCAATGACCTAGAGAAGTTGAGTCTGGGGTGGGGAGGAAACATGCAAGTAGGCCTTACCCAGAGAAGATATATGGTTTAAAAACAAAGGGAAAAATCTCTAGTCTTAGTCTTTTCCACATTTGTGGGAATTCTTATTACTCATAGGGTTGCTTGTGTAATAAAAATTAGAGAACAATTATTTTAAAGTGCTTGACTCAGTGCCTGTCATATCCTAAGTACATGATAAATGTCAGTAATTATTGTGCCCTAGCTTTTGAATTGAATCTTAATAGTATCTAATGGTAAATTCAAGTTTAGTGTTAGATATTGCTCTTCCTTTTACATGCATTATTCAAACGGAAACTATTACTATCTTTCACTTTAAAGTAGGCAAATCAATCATTGATAGGTTAGGTAACTTGCCCGAAGGTAAAAATTTGGAAAACAATGACTCAAATCCAAGCAATCTCACAATGAAGCCTGAACACTTGAGTTCATTCAAAAAATAGGCTTGTCAAGTCAGACTCACATAGAAGATTAGAGATCGTAACATGCTGTCAAAGGCACAGACATTAAGGGATTCACGCAGAGCGGAGATGTCAAGGGTTGTTGCCAAGTTTCTTCTCATGTTGGATAAGCTCCTTTTATCCAAGAATACATAAGGTTTGTAAGTGAAGTTCACAGAAAGGCTAATCTTTCAAGTACTAAACATCTCCATTTTAGAGTCCAGAGAGTTGTATCCCCTAGGTGACATTCTCCAGGAAGGCACACTGGTCCATCCTGATTACTCCTTAGCTGGGAATATCCCGGTCAGAGCATCTAGGAGACAAAGTCCCTTCGTCCTGAGCAACACCACTAGTCTATTTACCTAGAGATGAAGCTAACAAGAAGGTTACCCCAGATGACCTTGGTTGTTTCCCACCACTGACCTCAAATGTCACTCTTGACCCAACAGTGAGAGGGATGAATAGATCAATGTCCCAATGCTCAATGCTTTAACTTCCTTCAACTCTTTAAACAGGAAGCTATCATTCAAGAGCAAATAGTACATCTGGTATACTTAGACACATATGAGACCCCTTAAAAATAGTGTTGATAATTAAACGATGCAGCAGCAATATTCAGGATTATTTATCTGGAGGGCTCTCACTGACAGAGAAAGCCAGAACTTTGGCAGATGGAAAATAATATCAAGAGGGAAAGTGCCAGAGTGCAGAGAGGGAATATAATGCACACCCAGAAAAAGAGCACGGAATGAAGTTTCAAAAGGGTCAGGCAGCAGGCAACAGCCAGGAGGGAGGGACACAGGAGAAAACATAAATAAGTCAGAAGACAACAGTAAGACTCTGGCACAGGATAATAGTAAAAGTGTAACTCGTGTTTGGACAGGCCCAAGTTGGTAAATGATTTCTGATGAATGCAGTGGCTGATCCAAGCATGTCTTACCTAGTTCTTGCAGTGGAAGGAGAAAATTGGTAGCAGCTGCCTAGAATCAAGATTCCCAGCCCCGGAAAGCCATAGCTCCAGGCCAGAAGATCAGGCCTAAAAGATGTGGGAGAAGGATAATTTAGGGCCATTCCTGAGACTAATCAAATTTCCACAATTTTCAAAGAAAAAAGAATTCTATAATTCCATTCTTATCAACTGTTTCATTTATATATTCTAATTTTGCCTAAAATTTTGGCTCAGATTGTAAATTCTATTCCATTATCAGTATATTTTACCCAAAGTACTTCAATTAATGCTTATTTCCCAGAGTAGAACTGTACATTCATCCAGGATAAAATCCTTGATTTGAGGAGCACGGTGTGCCAGGAAATTACTATCTTACGTGGTGATTAATTTAAATTTAAGGCTTTGGCCTGTATCACCACATTGAAAATCATAATCTGCACTCCCAAAGATGCTCAACTTTTATATGTCTTGTTTGTTCTGATATGATAAGAAATGAATAGGGTAGGATTGATTTTAAGTGTGTCTGAGGATTTCACAGGAACAAGTACCAGGGAAAATAGCATTATGTCTTACTGAGGCTGAAGAAGATTGAAAAACATACCTAGAAATTGCACAAATATTGTTTTGAAATGTGTAGATTAATAAGAAATGTTTAATAAAACAAGACCTCTAACAAAATTCAATAGCGAATTTCATCATAAAGTGTGCACAATGTTGTTGCCGTCACCAAACAAATTGTCATTCCTAATATCACTGGGTGATGGATGGAAAAAGCATTCATGTTTGCTATTGATTAGGGCTCTGAGTTGCTTTCCAATTCATTCAGCATTTTGTGATAAATTATACCTACCAGATACCTTGAATAGTTTGTTTTATTGTTTTTTGAGACCATCACCCAGCAGATATTTGAAGAGCTCCTACTCCAGTAAATGGGATCACAATTACTTGCCTCAAACAATCTACTTTCTAATTTTGAATGCTGCAAATTTGTAAAAGTACTGAGTCCTTGTTGAAGATTATCAATTTCTCTGCCTGTGACTTTGTGCCAGTGACTTTTTTAAGTCTCATTTTCCTAAGCTCTATCTCTTGCTCTGCAAAATTCACAAATGCTTGAAAAACAAAACCGTGACTGATTGAAATGAATTTTATTTTAAAAAAATAATAGCAGCATGAACATTAAATTACTGCAATTATGAAACTTCAGTTTAATCTATGATTTTTTTTTATCTGAGCATTTTCAAAAAGACAGGCATCTCTATCTAACCGGTAGCTTAGTTCTCTAGGTCACTAAGCTAAAGAAACTCGAGCGATGTTTTGTAGAAACTATAATTCCCCAGAATTCCTGCAATATAAAAACAATGGAAGCTAAAGCTGACATATTTATGAACTCATTTCTATTTATTTTTCCTTATGCCAGGATTTCGTTATACCTGGATTTAATTTTAGTGCCTATTCACGCCATCATAGGCTTCTTTCAGGAGTTCTAATGTATACATACCCAAAAAGCATATGTAGTTTTGTTTTCTCATTTTGCTCTCAAAGTTAAGAATTTTTAAAAAGTCAGCAGTAGATCAAAAGCAAAAATACACTTTCTTAGAGGATGTGAACAGAGAACTTGATGAGTGATGCAAGAATTTCCCCAAATCTCTCTAGCCTGACATGCATCATTGGCCCATGCCGAGAGGGCCGTGCTGGCATTTTCACTAAATAAGCAATCTCCTTTCTGCTGAGCTGCTAACACAGACAGAAACTATATCTAGTGACCCAACCAAATACTCTTATCAATGGGAGAGGAAAAGATAATTTATTTCAGGAAATACAATGCAGTAAGAAAACATCACATACATGTTGAATAATTGTGCAGAAATGAAGAATGTCCATTTATGATTGGCAGTGTATGCAAAGCTTGGGTAAGGGTGGGGGTGGGGTGGGGTCAGAGACGAGAGCAGTGCCTCTAAATACTAGTTCCACATAGACTCTACAGAGAAGCTGGTTAAAAGTAAAAATTCAACCTCTCCTTACCACTGACCAAGAAATTAGAGACCAAGTAAGTTTATATTAAAATTAACTCTGGGGCGGCGCCTGTGGCCCAAAGGAATAGGGGCGCTAGCCCCATATGCTGGAGGTGGTGGGTTCAAACCCAGCCCCAGTCAAAAACTGAAAAAAAAAAATTAACTCTAATGCAACTGCTGTATAGTTAGGCATTTGAATATGACTACCCTCTGAGTGAAGGTTCTATCAGGTTCTTGGTGATCATAGCAAAATGTGTTTCAGGAAGCACCATCTAAGTCCAAGGCAAACAGGTTTTATTGAAATTCAAAGTGAAAGTTGAAAGGGTGAAAGTAAAAGTACACTGTCAGGAGAGGAGAGTGGGCAGGCTCCAAAAGAGAAACCGCCCGTCCTCAAACTAAGAAGTTTTGAATATTCAAGACTAAAACATTGGTTTTTATTAAGAATTTGGGCAGCAGTTCCTAGAATTATATTCCCTCCCCTTTTTATACTTTATGCAGTTGTTTTGGAACTGTCATGGTGATTTCAAAGAAAGAGAAAATTTAAAATCACAGTGCAAATGATATTAGACTAAGTTGATGTAAGGTGGCCTAGAGAGCTGACAAGCTGGTCCTTGCCTGTGGTTATCAGCCACCTTTAGTTACACTCTAATGCCTGCATCTACTTCAAGGCCTCGTATCTGGCTCCGAGTTTAGTAGCCTCATTAGCTTCTATCTGAGGTTTCTCACTTCAGCACCTGCACCCCACTCTGAAAGTCGCTGCATCAAGTCTTAGCCCTGACTCCTGGCATCCTACTCAAACTAAATCATAGGGTCCGTGGTCTTTGTACAGTGATAAGGATGTTGAAGCTCCAGAATTAATTGAGTTTCCCATAACATAGCAAACAGAACCCCCATCTTCTAACCTCCACTGTCTGCTCTTCAAGGGCTGTTTCCACATCATCTAGTGCTTACAGAGATACCATTTTTACAACATGCATTCACCTTACTCTGGAAAAATCAAGACATCAGCCAAGTTTACTCTGGTGTGCATTTCTGTACCTTTTATTCCTGCTCATTTTCCTCATCTACAAAGGAAGACTTTACCTTTTTTTTTGAAGAATAACCAAGTAATTAATTCTTTCCTCAGAAAAGGACCTTGAATAGACACTCTACTAGAGACATCTGGCCACAGAGGTGTGAAGAAGTTTACTAATCCTCTTCCTAACTAATGAATATGAAGCTACTCAAAATTGTCATTATAATCATTTTAGGGTCTCTGTAAAGCCATCAGAGAAAAACAAGAATGTGAGAACTTTTATCCCTAAAAAATGTAGCAGCTGTCTACAACACCAATGAGAATCGGTGGCATTCTGCCTAATTGTCATCCTTCCAGCTCAGCTGGTGGAAGCACATTTTACCAGTATAGCAGAACAACCTGGGAAAATAGAAATATTTTTGGTGAGTGGTGGGCTTGTTTTTAAGCAGAGCACATAAACTGATGGAAATATTGTCAATAAATGTAGTAAACTGAGTAGGAAACATTGAGAAATTGTTTAGGTATATTAGCTGGAGATTTTGGTCCAAGATAGGACATTCAGTGAACTCTGAAATAAAAGAAAGTACATATTTATAAAAATCCATAATTCCCCATGCCCCAGACAAGCTGGCCATAGTTTCCTGGATGACTGGGAAGTATGTACTTGTCGACAGACACAGATAGTATAGCTAAAAGTGAAAGCCCAAGAAAGCTTGGCAACTGATTGAACTTTAAATGTGATTGCAAACCCACATTGATTAATTACCAGAGAGGAAATTTATAGGTCTGATGTACTTGAGCAGAAACATAATGATTGCAGCATGAATATAAAAGAGGACTAGACGACTCAAATATTCGATTTGTAGATTTGAATGTCTCTTTCTGCCATTAATTGAATGAAAAAAATAATCAGTAGAGATAAAGAAGTTCTGAAGAACATTATTAACAAATTGTGTGTGCATGTGTATAAAACTGCAAGTATAAAGCTATATGTGTGTGTATATATAACACTATAAGCAAGAACAATAGCAAATTAACTATTATTTTCAAATGCTTGTGAAATATTCTCTAGATAATATGCTAGACCATAAAGCAACTTTCTGTACATTTAAACATGTTTAAAAAATACAAATAATGTTTTCTGATCACAGAGAATTACATGATAGTAAGCAAGAGAAAGAAAATTAGGAACACGAAAATGTTTTGAAATTAAGCAGCACTAATCTATATAAACCATGAATCAAAAAAATCAAAAGAGAAATTAGAAAGTATCTTGATGGCAAATGAAAGGTAAAACACAATATGTAGAAATATGGTAGTATATAGTTACAGAAGTGCCCATAGGAAAATTCATACCTTTAATATACAGCGTGGCCATAAAGTTTGTGTGTTATTTTATTTTGTAACTATTTCAATTGCACAAGAAATATATGGCTACCCTGTATAGCAAAAACCGATAAAAAACTAAAATACAAAATTAAGTTTCCATTTTAAGAAGTCAGATAATAAGAGAAAATAAAACCTAAGTAAAAGTAACAAAACATTTTTTAAAAAGAGTGAAAATCCATGAGTTAGAACATAGCCCCCAACATTTTTGGCACTAGGGACTTATTTCAAAGAAAACAATTTTTCCATGGTCTGTGGGGGACAGGGGTGAGATGGTCTTTGAATGATTCAAGCACATTACATTTATCGCGCATTTTATTTCTATTATTATTACTAGGCAATACATAGTAAAATAATTATACAATTCATCATGATGCATAATCAGTAGGAGCCCTGAGCTTGTTTTCCTGCAAACAGACAGTCCCATCTGGAGGTGATGGGAGGCACAGTGACACTTGAAGCTCATTGCTTGTGTCTTCAGCTCCATCTCAGATCATCAAGCATTCGATTCTCATGAAGAGCAGACAACCTAGATCCCTCACATGCACAGTTCACAGTAGGGCTGGCATTCTTATGAGAATCAGATGCCACCGTGATCTGACAGGAAGAAGAGACTGATCTGAGCAATGGGGGCAGCTGTGAATACAGATGAAGCTTCACTGCTCACCTGTTCTCCTACCACTCACCCCTGCTGTGTGGCCCAGATCCTAACGGTCCACAGCCTGTGACTGGGAGTTGGGGACAGGAGAGGTAGAAAACACACAAGATTAGATAAATGAAGGATGCCAAAGTTGCTTTTTTGAAAAGGGAAGTTACAAATCAGTGAGAATAAAGTTTTAGTTTAAAATGAAAACAGATAACTCAAAGAAAGCGAATATATAAACTGATTAAAAATGGATGTAGCATCTAAACCAACATTTCTCCAAAGAAGACATACAAAAAGTCAATGTGTATGTGAAAAGGTATTCAACATCACCAATGATCAGGAAAATTAAAATTAAAATCACAATGAGATGTTCCCCTATAAAATTTTTAAACGATGAATTTTATCAAAATGACAAAAGGTAATAAATGTTTAGGATGTGGACAGAAGCAAACTCTTATACAGTGTAGGTGGAAATATAAACTAGTACAGCCCTTATGGAAAACATTATAGAGCTTCCTCAAACTTTAAAACCAGACCTATCCTATAATCCAGCAATCCCATGTCTGGGGATACAACCAAAGGAGTTTCAATTAGTAGTTAAAAAGATACTTGCCCTCCCTTGTTCATTAGAGCATTATTCACAGCAGCAGAGATACGAATTAACCTACAAGTCTATCAATGAATGAGTGGATAAAGAAAATATGGCATAAATGAAACCTTGTAATAAAATTACAATTTTTATACAAAATATGTAAAAAGGAGGGTGTAAAAAAAGAAAGCAAGAATTAGGCAATACATTAAAGAAATAAGGAAAGATGGAAAAAATAGCCTGAAAACGATTGCAACTATGCTTTAAAAGTCTACTGTTGCTCTAATCAATTCCCTTACCCATAAAATGAATTTTCTTATCCTGAAAACTTAAATAATAATATTTCTCTTATCTATAAGGAGCAAAGAGATGAGGGGGATATTTTGAGTTAACAGAGGAGTCCTTCCCAGTTTTGATTACATCAAAACATCACCACATATACTTTATGATTCAGAAAATGAACAGAAGTAAGTTATCTTTTGAAGTTTGTCATTCATTCAATCATTTGTGTGGACTATAATGTTCACTGAGTGACTGAAATGTTTCACTTTGGTCCTGAAATGTTTCACTTTGGTACTATGCTTAGTGTTTATGACACAAATTTAAAATATACAAACTATAAACAATGGGGAAATGATGGAAGGGTAGTGTAAGAAGGAGAAAAAGCATAAAGGAATAAAAAGAGGGAAAAAGTGTGTTGACAGCTTTCTATATTCTGTGTATTGTAAATTGATGTACTTGATCTTACCTAATTTGACTTATTTAATCCTCTTGTTTTTCCTATAAATTGTTTGATTAATATTTTTCCTTTAGGGAGTTCAAGAAACAGGCCCAGAGAGATAATGAAACAACTCCTTTGTCGCTCAGCTGATAAGAGACTGATGCCACTACTGTTTGCAAGAGAAAGAGCTTATTTCCCAGGCACAAATGGCACCCTGTAAAGACAATACAAAGAGGATTAGTAAACATTGTATTTATTAATACAATTTACAATGGTAAAAGTACTATGCAGAGGACAAAGCCACTGATTCTGCATGAGAACACATGGAAGTATGCTCCATGAGCACATAGAAAGGGTACGGTAATACCAGGTATAGCTACAACCACTGAGAGCAAGATAATTAATCTTTGTGCCTTTATCTCATTATTCCATAAATAAATACTTTATTCCATGCCGCGAAGAGGTACTGTGTTAGCTGCCTAGACAAGGGAGTTGGAAAGCACACACACAATCTCGCCCTTATGGAAATCATAGCATAAGTTCTTTTAGACATAACTAGGATAATGGCTACCAAAAAAAAAAAAAAGAGAGAGAGAGAAAAGAAAGAATAAAAAGATGTATAAGATACTATTGTAATATGCGGTCATAACCCAATTTAAGGTCATTAGGCAAATCTCTGTGACAGAACCTGGACTTAGTCTTGAAAGAGTAGCAAAAATTTGTTAAGGAGAGGTTACGTGAAGGGTCAATCACTAAGGATATTCAAGGCCAAAGGGAAAACAAGTGGAATGTCAAGAAAGTAACAGAGATAAAGACACAATAAACATTTGAAATGAAACCGTATGAACTATGGTGCATTTTTTACAAGTGTAAATATATTTGAATTATAATGTTCCACAATAATATATGTCACTTAGTGTAGTAGTTGCTTTATAATCATTCATGCCTAACACCAACCTTTGAGAAGATACATTAATAGTAGGATTTGTAATTTCTGAGCTTTTATCTCCAACTTTCGGTAGGGCTCGGTATCACATTTGAGGAAGCTTTCCTGCAAATCAAGAGGAGAAAATATTCAAAACACGGGGCTAAGGGAGGTAGCGTTAATGGTGACAGAATAAAATTGCAATTTTTTAAATTAATTAAGTTATTCTTGACTTAAGTTATTCTTGACTCATGTAATACTGAGGAGAGGATATACAGATTCTCATTATTGACATTGCCATTGAACTCAACCACTTAGTGTCTTGTTTTATGTTTTGTTTTTAATCTGTTTGATTAGAATTTGTTTTCTATCTCAAAAACATATTGTACACGAAATATAATATTCAACTTCTGCTTCTCTTTTTTTCTAGTTGAGATCCTTGTCATTCCAAGCCTGGATAACTATAATGGCCTTCTTTATTCACATATTCTGGACCCTTTAATTTAAACTGTAGTTTTAGAACAACCTTGTAAGTATTTATCTTACCAACTTATTTCATATTTCAAAATCCTACACTGGATTCCCATTGCAAGTAGAATTATGCTTACATAGCTTTTTATATATCTCAGTCTTTCTCTTCATATCCAACCAATCATTGTTTCTCATCCAATATCCATCTGAAGAAAACCTTTTTACAACCTTCATGACAATTTTCTGAAACTATTGCAATTCACATTAATCTGTACTTTCTTAGAAGGTCAAGAATATTGATTGCCTTATATATTTGATTAAATTAATTTAAATAACAGGTTCTTATGATTTCTTGTGCTGTACCCCCAGTAATTTTTTAGCTCCTTAAGGGCAACATCATGTCATGTTCTTCTTCTAAATCATCTAACAAATGCAAGTGCTGACCACATATAGAATCAACAAATATTCAGTGAATTACATTAAGCAAAATTATTTTGTGCCAGAGAGTGAGTTAAGAGACATGATATCATGACATCCCCTTTGGAATGAATCACACCATTTCTCTAGATACAAAGGAAGAATGGGTTAAGAATACCATAAACAAGGTCCTTTCTTTCAATGGCTTAGAGTGTTTCCCTAATCCCCAATGTTATTAGTATTCAGGAAAATGAAAGTAATTTTAAGCACTTGTGAAATGTTTAAAATATAACTCTTGATCATGAGCAATGACTAATATCATGGAAATAGCTCATCTTTCAAGTAAATCAGCTATAAATAAAAAAATGGAAATTTCAACACATTTTGCCCTTTCTGACAAGTGCAAGTTGTTCAAATCAGCAGCAGAAGAAAGATTTTTATCCTCTCCATGACCAGCTACATGCAATGACAGAAGGGTCCTAACTCAGAGTCTTGCTTGACATAGCAAATAAATGAGTTTTTCATCTTGCATGCTAAGATGTAGGGAGTTAATAAAATACTCTAAACTAGCCATTAGAATAACTTACATGATGCCATCTAAGAGAATGTGGATAATTTAATCACTACTACATATATTAGTAATTATTCAACTTGAATAAAATAAGAGTCTAGCAAATGAAAATTAATATAAACTTTAATATGTACATATTCAGATTCTGACCTAAAGAAGAAACCATAGGGGACATCTGTGACATTAGTCTAGCCATAATTTATCAGATATGACTCTAAAACAAAAGCAAAAGAAGAGAAATGGGATTATGTCAAACAACATGCTTATGCATAACAAAGGAAACCAACAGTACAGTGCCTGTGGCTCAGTGAATAGGACACCGGCCCCATATACCAAGGGTGGTGGGTTCAAACCCGGCCCTGGCTAAATTGCAATAAAAAAAATAGCCGGTGCTGTGGCAGGCACCTGTAGTCCCAGCTATTCGGGAGGCTGAGGCAAGAGAATTGCCTAAGCCCAGGAGCTGGAAGTTGCTACTGTGAGCTGTGTGACGCCACGGCACTCTACCGAGGGCAATAAAGTAAGACTCTGTCTCTACAAAAAAAAAAGGAAATGAACAGATTGAAGAGACAAGTCATGATTGAGACATTTGAAAACATACATCTGATAGGGAGCCAATGTCAAAAATATGTAAGGAACTCAGTAGTAATAAAACAAATACCTTAATCTGTAAATGGACAAAGGGCCTGAATAGACATTTCTCAAGGGAAGACATTGAATATCCAACATAGATATGAAAAATTACTCAACCTCATTAATTATCATGGAAACACAAATAAAAAACACAGTGAGATACGACCTTGGACCTGTTAGAATTACTAAAGGACAGAAGATAACAAATATTAGCAAGAATATGGAGAAAACGAAATCTTTGTTCACTGTTCATGATAATGTGAATTGGTATGAATATTATATGGAGGTAACTCAATAAACTAAAAGTACTAATAGAATTACCACATGATTCAGGAATTCCACTACTGGTTATATAGCAAAAGGAACTAAAATCAGTACATTAAAGGTATATCTGCATATTGTAGCATTATTTACAATATCCAGGATAAGCAAGAAAGTGACCATCAATTGATGCATGGATTAAACAGATGTGGTATAGAATAGTATATAGCCCTATGAGAGAAGGAAAGTCCATCACTTGTGACCAAATGGATTTATCTGGAGAACATCATGGCAAGGGAAATAATCCACAAAAAGAAAGATAAATACTACATGATCTCTCTTATACATGAAATGTAAAAATATCAAACTGAGGAGAACTAGAGAATAAAATGGTAATTAACAGAGGCTATTGGGGGGAGATGCAGAGAGGAGAGATGATAAAACGGCACAAAGTTTCAATTATAAAGGAAAAATACATTTTAGTGATCTATTTTACAGCATAGTGACTATAGTTAACAACAACGTATTGTGCATTTCAAAATTAGTATAAAATGAATGTTAAATGTTCTCATCACACATAACACATGGTGCCTATGAGGTTATAGAAATGTTCATTAGCTTGACTTACTCTACAATATGTAAATAAATCAAAACATCACATTATACCGCATAACTATTTATAATTAATATTTTTAATTCAAAATAATATTTAAAACAATGTGTATACACTTAATATTTAAAAGAATGTGTATACATTTTTGGCATCCTCCGTATAGAATCTAGAAGAATTATTGATGACTTTCTATTTTCCAAGGACCATTAATTGGCTTTATTTATGTTGTCTCAGTTAATTTAACGTTTCCCAAGAAACTAGCAAGTAGGCACAATAACTTCTATTTTTTGACTATTAATTAAAATTCAAATTTGATATAAGACTTGTCCAAACTCACGGTATTTTTTTTTTTTTTTGAGACAGAGTCTCAAGCGGTGGCCCTGGTAGCATCACAGCTTACGGTAACCTGAAACTATTGGACTTAAGTGAGTGTCCTGCCTCAGTATCCCAAGTAAGTGGGAATACAGGTGCCTGCCACAATGCCTGGCTATTTTTTGGTTGTAGTTGCCATTGATATTTGGCAGGCCCGGGCCGGGTTCAAACCTGCCCGCTCCGGCTAGCTGACACTCTAGCTGCTGAGCTACAGGGTCTGAGTCCAAACTCATGGTATTTGAAACAAATTAGATTCAAATTCAAATCACCTGCCCCAAGAATATTCTTTTTGTTATGCCAGTGGACAACATGTAAGTAATGATTGTTGTTATTAAAATGACATTATTTTATATGCATATTATAACATAATAATATCTACTACCACAGTTAATTTAACTGTATACACTTAATTAACTTACTGAATCTGAGAGATTGCCTTTGAAGCTAGTATAGTGCAGGAAATGATTGACACGCTAGATTTTCATTAAAATCTTATCCCCAAAATGTACTGGTCACCAAACACTTCATCACAAGCGGACACGTATATTTGGTGTATTTATTGTAGCATTTATTCTATTTTATGTTGGCAGAAATTTCATTATTATTCCTAGAATAATGGAATAATAATTTTGGCACAGGGGGTGCCAAAATATATATACACATTTTAAGAAAGGAAAAAAAGCTGTATTAAAATTACAATATTTGATATATACTGATAACAAAAGATGGATGCGAGCCGCTTTGAGAATCTCTTACAGTTGCAGAAATCAAACCTGACTCAAGTATCATAAATTTCATGCAGTCTTTCCCCCCTTTTTAGAATGTGTATGCATTTTTGGCATCCTCTGTATAGAATCTGAAAATATCAGCAGTTTTGCAGTGGAAGTATTAGAAAGCCTTTCAGGTCCTCTAATAATTTGTAACAATCTGACTACAAAATACAAGTGCCTTTCTTTATTTCATAGATTAATAAACAGAGTGACCCACATAGACTGCCTGGGATAACAGATATGATTTGTTTCAGAAAGAAAAGGAAACCCCACTATCTTACAATTAATGCGGAGTTATCGCCTCGATGTTTTTGAACTATTTTTAGGTGTAAATTCTTTTGATTTTTAAAACTGAGTTCATGACTTTTGTGGATCTGTTTTCTCCACCTTTGTTAATTATAGATAAAGTCCAAATGACCAAATCGAATGCATTTTTGTGTTTGCGTGTACCACAAAAACATCAAGCACTCCATCATGTCCTCCCTTGTGAGAATCCCCAGACTCACTGACACTACACGAGAGAACTTTAGGTTCATCTGGACAAACGCTTCATATTGACAATTGCAACATAAATTTAGAGCACAGTGGAAACAGAAAATGAGTTTGGAAGTGCAAAACCTAAGAACGTTGTGTAGGAAGATTTAGCAGTTAAGGAAATATAGTGGACTGAATCTTGGCCCTCCAAAAAGACATTTTCACTGGAAACTGGGAACATGATTTTATTTGGAAAAAAGTCCTTGCATATGTCATTAACTTAGCAAAATTATATTCACCACCGCTCACTGCTCGTACTTACAAGCACATTTTAGGATAATAATCATATTAATAAATATTTTATTCATTATAATAAGTCATGATTATGCTGTATTGAAGTGAAATAAACATTCACACCCCCTCATTATCAGCATGTAGCAACTGGAATGCTTTACTTGCATTTGAAAGTGGGGCCTAAGGGAGGAAATTAGGCCATGAAAGTGGAGCCCTCACAAGCGGATTAGCACCCTAATAAGAGGCAGGAGAATTAATTAGCCCTCTTTCTCCCATGAGAGAGTATAAGAAGTTGGCAGTCTTGTGCTTTTCTCCACATCCACATCAACATCTCTGGTTTGGGTATTTTGTTATGTGGGCTAATCTTACAGGAGTTAGATGATATCTCAAAGTAGTTTTGATTTGCATTTCTCTGATCATTAACGATGGTGAGCATTTTTTCATGTGTCTGTAGGCCATGTGCCTGTCTTCTTTAGAGAAGTTTCTCTTCAAGTCCTTTGCCCATCCTGAGATGGGATCAGGCTGGGTGGAGGGAAGGCAATTGGTGGGATCACACCTACGGTGCATCTTAGAAGGGTACTGGTGAAACTTATTAAATGTGGAATATCAATGTCTTCATATAGTGATGAAGAAAATGCCATGAAGGCTATGTTTAATAGTTCGACCAAAATATTTCGGATTGTATATGAAGTCAGCACATTGTGCCCCATGATTGCACTAATATACACAATTATGATTTAATAAAATTATAAAAAAAGAAAAAGATGAAAAAGAAGTTGGCAGTCTGCAACACAGAAATGAGGCCTCACCAGAATCCAACCATACTAGCACCCTGTATCTTGCATTTCCAGATTCCAGAGCTGTGGAAAATGCATTGTTCTTGTTTATAAGCTACCCAGTCTGCCATGCTTTGTTACAGAAATCTGAATGGACAAAGACCTCTCATCTAAATCCTCAAATATCCAATAATCTGAGATAAACTCTTCTTCACAGAAGAGGCGCAAATATAATAATTTGCCTAAGATTGCACAGTTGACATAGGAAAAACTAAGATTTGAACCTTGGTGTATCTTATTTGAAGGTCTGTGTTCTTATTTATTTCACATTGCTGCTTGAAGAAACAGCATGCTATTATAGACTAATTACTACTTTTCAATACACATAAGTAATTTTATCACTTGCTTTTTTACCACTGAAATAAACCAGAATAAACTTGGTTTAGTCTAAATCATAAACTCTTAGATGAAGGTCAGATAACTGGAAATTAGTATGACATTTGTGGACTTGAAGATCAGTATACGCATTAGCTGTCATTGCACGGAAAATATAAAGGGTGTATCTTTTCAAGTTAGAAAACGTATTTCATTTGACAATTTTTAATTTATGTTTTCAAAAGACTATTTATTGTGCTAAATAAATGCCATATTATCCCTGTGATTCTCTTTTCCATGTACATATTGTTTTATTTTACTTACAGATTTTGGATTTTGGCAAAAATGGCATACAAACAGATGGCTAATTTTGAAAGTTTTGCCTCATGCAGTAAAAGTATCCCTGTCCAGATGGACATTAGGTTTTAGTGCCAATATTGTACCTTTACCATATGGACAAGAAGATTTATGGCAAGAGACACTATGTTCCTTTTTGTACCTCAACGTAGATAGTGTTTGATTAACTGCTATTTATTATTATTTTTTGTGGTCATAGAATTAGGGAGTGAAATACAGTTAAATAAAATTTAAAAACACCATCTTTAAGATACATAACCATGTATATTTAGCAAAATTCTTCTAGACCCATTATAAATTTCAATTTTATTAATGTGATTAAAAGTAAAACTTATTGATATATAATTTACTTAGATTAAAAATCATCCTTTATAGGGAGATAATTCTGTATGTTTTGACAAAGTTACACAGTCATATAACCACCAACAAAATGGAGCCGTAGAACATTTTCACTAAACCAAATAGTTTGCTCATCGGTTTTTAATATGATTAATTACAGTTTGAATTTCAAATGTTATACCAAATTCGCTTTTTTGAAATAAATCTCACCTGGTCTTGAGATATTATACATTTTGTTTAATGTATTGCTAAAAGTAATTTACTGAAAGGATTTGAAATTGTGCATCTATGTTCATGATAAATTGTTGGTCTATAGATTCTTTTCTTGTAATATCTTTGTTTACTTTTAAGATAACCCTAATGCTGTCCTCATAGAATAAATTGAAGGCTGTCCATACCTTTCAACGTGTTGCAAAGTTTATTTAGGAATGATATTTTTTCATTAAAAAGGTTAGAAGTGTTCACCAAGGAAGCCATTTTGGTGGGGGTGGAGCAAGGTGGAAAAGCGTTTAATTATATGTATTTTTTTTAAAATAAATAAAGGACTACTCAGATTATCTATTTCTTCTTGCATTAGCTTTGGTACTTTTTTCTTTTACAGAATTTGGCTATTTCATCAAATTTTTAAATTTATTGGCATGACAGTTTTTACAACATTTTCTGTTATCCATTAGACAAAATTTATTTGGATGTTATCTCCTAATTTTGATATTGCTAATTTAGGTTTCCACTTTTGTAATTGATCAGTCTAGCTAGTGGTTTATCAATTGTATCGACTCAGATAATTAGCTTTTGATTTCATTGATTCTTATTTTTTTCATCTTTACTTGCATTGGTTCCTTCTCTGCTCTACATTACTTTCTTTCTCCTACAAATTGTGAGTTTAATGTCTTAGTTCTAGCTCCTAAAGCTATAAATTAAAGTTAATGATTGGAGAACTTTCTTATTTTTTAATGTGTGAATTTAGAGCAAGACAATTCTCCTTAAGTACCACATAAGGAGCATCTGAGATATTCCGATGTTTTGATTCATTTTAATTTAGTTTTGAGACACTTTTAAATTTCCATTTTGACCTTTTATGACACAAAGGATAAATATGAAAGAAATAGGGATAAGCATCTAACAAAGAAAAATTAAATAGCATAGTTTTTAAATTTCAAACAATTATTGCTTGAAATTTCAACACACTTCTCTCAGGAAGTGATAGAAAAAATAGATAGAAAATAATGAAAAACAGAGAAGAACTGAACAATATTATCGACCAATTTGACCCATTGACATTTACGGAACATAGCCCTCAACATGAGCTCTGTATTTGAGTACATACAAGGATGTTATTTATTTTCCAAGATGTTGGCTTTTTCCAGAGATCATTATATTATTATATTATATATTATATTTCTAATTCAATTCCATTGTTCTCAAAGAATATATTGGGTATAACATATTAAATTCATTGAGAGTCGTTTTATTTATCAGAATATAGTCTATCTGGCTGCTGGACAGCAATTGTTTACCTGTTTGTTAGATGTTGTGTTCTCGAAATGTCATTTGGATCAAATTGATTAATAATGTTTTTCAAATATTCTCTATTTTTAGTTACATATCTACTTGTTCTATCAGTTGTTAATAGACATACATTTAAATTTCATATGCTCATTTCTTCCTGAATTTCCACAAGTTATACTTTATATAATTTTAAGATCTATTATTAGGTGTAAAATCATTAAAGAAATTATATATTCTTGATATATTAATCCCATCATCACTATAAAAATATTTTCTTTATCCTAGTAATATTCTTATTCTTACATATGTTTTGATATTAAAATAACCACTTCAACTCTCTTTTCCTTAGTACAATACTAGCATGTTATAAATTTTTCTGTCCCTTACTTTTAGTTTTATTTGTTTGTCTCTTTCTTTTTTATAGAGTCTCACTTTATCATCCTTGGTAGAGTGCTGTGGTATCATAGCTCATGACAACCTCAAACTCCTGGGCTTAAGCAATTCTCTTGCCTCAGTCTCCAAAGTAGCTGGGACTATGGGTGCCCACCACAACGCCTGGCTATTTTTACAGACAAGCTCTAGCTCTGGCTCAGGCTGGTCTCGAATCTGTGAGACCATCTGCCCACTTTGGTCTACCAAGTGGTGGGATGACAGGCGTGAGCCACCTAGCCTACCATACCTTACTGTTAATAATTTTATGATTTTATAGTAAAATTGCATTTTTGTATACAGCAAGCTCTTGGGTATTACTTTTTAATACAATCTGGCAACTTCTGTCAATTTACTTACAATTTAGATATCATTTAAACTTATATGATTATAGATGTAGTTAAGTTTAAATCTACTATCAGACTATTTTTTATTTCTTTCTTCTGTATGTTTTATTTTTTACAATGTTTTGGCATCATTTTAATTAATTTAATATTGTATCAAATACTATTCTCTTCATTTATTAGTCATAATTTATTGTTTTATTATTTTTTGTGTTGCTTTAGGATTTTATTATATATTTTTAATTTATCACAGTCTATCTATAAAAGGTGTTCAAATACAGTTGAAGAGACATGAAGAGATAGTTTTCTATTTGTTTCCCAAATTTATGCCGTTGTTATCATGCATTTATCCATATAATATTTTAAACATCACATTATATTGTTAATACTTTTGTTAACATGGTAAATTGTGTTTTCAAAAGATGTAAATAATGGAAAAATTGTTATTATTTATGTAGTTCCATGACCAGTGCCATTCATCTATTGATATTTGCATGTAGACATTTGATATTATTTTTCTTCTCCCTGAAGAACTTCTAAAACATTTTTTCGAATTATGGCTACTGGTAATAAATTCCTTCTAATGTGGTATGCCTGAGAAGAATCACAATATAACTTTTAATTTTGAAAGATACGTTTATTGGACTCAGGATTCTAGAATGATAGCTGATTTTTTCCTTACTACTTATAAAATGTCGCTCCACTGTCTTCATATGTGCATTGGTTGCTATGAGAGATCTACAGTCTTTGTTGTCCTTGTTTTTTTGTACATGACATTGTCTTTTTTGGTTGGGTATGATTTTCTCCTCATCACTGGCTTTGAACAATTGTATCATAATGTGGATTGGTGGGTTTTTCTTAATTTTTTTTTTATATTTGAGATTCATTAAGGTTAATAGGTCTTGAGCTTAGTTTTCTATTGCTTTAAAGGTTTTTCTTAAAGTATTACATGATACACATATTTTTCCTTAAATGGATCATTTTTATAATGCTTGAGTCATGGCTATAGGTGACACTGTTACCAAGAAAGTGTCCGATGTACTCGTTATATAGGTTTTTACCCATTCTGATTTTTTCCCTTCCTCTTGTTTGATTTCCATTAACTTTTATTTTCATCTATGCACATGTGTTCTTATCAGGTTAGTTCCAATTTGACATTGAGTGAATGTGGTCTATGTTTTCCCAACTCTTTAGACCCTTCACTAAGGAGAATGGCCTGAAATTCCATCCAAATTGTTGCAAAGGACAGTAATTCATCCTTTTTATGGCCAAGTAGCTCTCCATGGTATGTGTATTACACATGTTCTTAATTCATTCCTGAATTGACAGGCACTTGGGTTGATTCCAAATCTTTGCAATTGTGAACTGTGCTGAAATAAAGTGCATTCAAGTGCAGGTGTCTTTTTGACAAAATGACTTATTTTCCTTTGAGTAAATACCAAGAATGGGATTGCTGGATCTGCTTTTAGTTCTTTGGACAATCTCCATACTGTTCCTATAGAGGCTGTACTAATTATAGTACCATCAACAGTGCAGAAGCATTTCTCTCTTTCTGCTTCTATACCAGCATCTATTATTTTTGGATTTTTAAATAAAAACTATTCTATCAGGGGTAAGGTAATATTTTATTGTGGTTTTAATTTTCACTCCCCTGATGTTTGATGATGTTGAACAATTTCTCTTACGCTTGTTGGCAATTTGTCTTCTTTTGAAAAGCTCTGTTTATGTCTTTTGCCCTCTTTTTGACAAGGTTGTTTGATTTCTTCTTGTTGATTTCCTTGAATTCTTTGAAATTCTTGTTATTAGATCTGTTTTGAATGTATAGCTTGCAAATATATTTTCCCATTCTGATTGCCTTTTTGCTCTACAGACAAAGGACTATTGATTATTTCCTTGGCTGTGCAAAAGCTCTTATAACTATATATAAGTTATGATGATTTACTTTGTTGATGCTATGATTTCCATTGAGGTCTTTTTATAAGTTCTTTGCCAATATGTAGAACAGTTTTTCCAACATTTTCTTCTGGAATTCTTATGGGTTTGTGCCTTAAATTTAAAGTCATTTATTCCTCTTGGGTTAATTTTTGTGACTACTGAGGGATATAGATCCTATTTCATTTTTCTATAGATGGTTATCCAAATTTTCCCTGAAAAAATACACACTATATGTATATTTTCACCATGTTAAACTAGGAAATAATGAGTTATTCCTCTCCTGGGTCCATGCGGATTTAGGTTGTTTCCACATCTTGGCTATTGTAAACTGATTTTGGTTCCTTACAATGTAATTTGATCTTAAGTTTAAATTATTTAATAAATAGATTTCTACTTTTTAATTAAAGATTCATATCTGCTCTGATGATTTAAAAATTCCATTTTAAGTCATTACTGCATTTATAAATTTATATTAGAAAAAAAATTCATTTTTTAAAGAAGAAAAGATAATAATAAGATTTTCATCAATAATATTTAATTCATAATATAAAGGGTTTACCAAAATTTGGTTAAAAAGAGGACCATTTTTAAATCATTTCAGCTCAGTAGAGAGTACAAGTTCACAAATAATGAGATGTATTCCTAATTATAAAAGCAAGCCTACCACTGAAAAAGTTAAAATGCATTTTAATAGGAATTTGAAGATTAGAAACCAAACCGAATAATTCAAAATAAAATAAAACATAAGAATTTCTATGTAAGGAGATTATTTCACTGGAAAGAAATTTTTATCTTATGGAGACAGAATTCTATCAGTGTATATTGTTCTCATTTTGTTCACAACACTCTTGTTGAAAGTCTAGTTTTGCTGCGAGCCAGAATTTGTGGAGTCCAAGATACTGTGTAATATAATTAACCACTTACCCACTATTCTCCAGGAACTGAGTTCTCAAAGTTAAATTCTCCAGAGTTCCAACATCATTTAAATACCTACAGGTGAAATATTTCTAAAATGTTTTGCACACATGATAACATAATGTGCATATATTTTTTGTACAAGTTGGATAATTCCACACAATTATTTCTCTTTTGTGTAATATGATAATTCCTTCAGACAATCCTAGCCAATGAAGCCTTTTGCCAGTGTGCTAACTTAAACCAGTATGCTGTTTCTTTTCGACATGTTATCATGGCTTTAAATCTTTCCTACTTTTTCCTGTGCTCAGCCAAACTTACTAACTTTGATTAATTGCTTCTGGGTAGGAAAACAAAAGATAATCCATTTCATGGGCATCTGTAAAATATATATTTTTACATAGGCTTTGTGGTTCACTTGAAAATAAAGTATGTAGAGTTTTATAATACCTTAACTTTGACATTTTTATTTTAGCCTTTTGAAGCCTACAAAAATGTCTCCACTAAATTCTACATTCTTCTTCTTTCTTATGAGAAGTTGAGTGCAAGGAAATACTTTTGGATGAATAAGATTTTAAAGCATTACAAGCCTCCCAATGGATTACATAAATAATCAAGAAATAATCAAACTTGGGATACCAATAAATCATTAACAGTCTAGAAAATCTAAGGTAAGGTGCTTTCTCACATAGATAATTCAGTAGATCCTAAAACCAACAATAAATCCATGACACAAATGAAAGTAAAATTAGAAATGTATACAAACCATAAATAAAATATTTAAAATCCAAAGTATAGTTCTCTTTCAATTCTCTTAAAAAGATAGCCAAAAAAATAAAATAAAAATAAAGAAGGAAATTGTATATAATACTTAACTAGAGTTTAAGATGCAACATGGTTTTATTGAATAAACAATATCAAAATGTCCTGGGCTTAATACATAGGCTTGCTGAATTATACTATGCTTCTACTTAAACCTTATCACCACATCAATAGGTAACCTGTACTTTACTTGATTTTTCTGTAAACTTAAAACTATTCTAAAGTACAAGGCATAAAATAAAGAACTTCTATCCAGAAATGATTTAGAATGCATAAAAAAGGATCTATGTAGTATTAGTAGAATGGTAGAGCTGTGAATATATATAACACACATATCGGCACTGATGAAATATTTAGAAGGGGTTAGATCTGTGGCGCTCACCCTGCTTGTTCTATATTTCTCTTGATACTCTCCCTGAAATAGAAGTAAAATAATATTTTTTTGACTTGTTAAGGAATTTAAGTAACTTTCCCATATTTGTACAGCTATTAAGTGGCTTAGTTGGAAATTGATTAAATGACTATCTGACTTGAAATTTCAGTATTTTGAAATACCTCCCCAAATTTCAAAGAGACACTTACTATCTAATGCCTCACTGGAATATTTTCAGATTTTTTTTCCAGCTGAGGAAGGACATTTAATTTCAAAGTGTTATTCACAAGCTAATACATACCCATTTTTGCACAAATATATGCTCATCTTTTTCAGGGTCTTGTACATGCATCTCAAGGTTTAACAAAGAAAACTACTTTTGTATTCTTAATGCATTTATTGTCCATTAGTTATAAAGAAAAAGGAATATGAAATTCATTTTTTTTCCTTTGAGGGTAACAAGTTTGGTACTGTAAACTAAAATTAGGTTTAGTAATTGTTTGAAGTCTTCTGTTTGTTTATTTTCTGTCTCCAGTGAATAAAATGCATATGTTTTACATGCCAGAAATAATGAAAATGCTGAGTTTATTTGTTGCCTATCCCTCACTATTTTGCATGACAAATGCTTTCATGCAAAGCCAGGTACAGTACATTATAGAACTTCTATACAAATGTTTAAATCAAAATGTTCAGGCACTTTCATCAGTCTATTTATTTTCATGCAGAATAACTTTACCCAGAATTCCAGACGAGTAAATGCTATTGAAACACTTCTCTTTTGTGCTAAAAAAATAATTATAATGGAACACACTTTCAGAATCACTGCTATCTTCAGATTTTTAAATTGCTATATTTACTAACCTACAGGACAGTTAAAGGAAATAAGACAGAATACAAACCAAAGAAAGATCCCCTGATCCTCAATTTGTCACAGACAAAAAGCTTTTGCAGTTGTTCACGGGATATTATATCCATTCATTTCTGCAAAATAAAATTGATTCTTTAGAAAAAATGAATTGTGCTCAAAGACTTGACAAACCTACTTAACACAGTGAAAAACTACTTATTAAGTCTGTCTAATAAGTAGGTCTTCCCAAAGAAACTGAGACAAATAGTGTGAAGTCTTAAATATTTATTTGTATTGCTCCTAGGAAAGAAGACACTTGCCGATGAGTCAGATGAGTCAGGGTGGCTCTTATTTCTTAGCACAGCTATAAATGAGCTAAAATGATTACCAAGTAGGAAATGATTACCAAATTGTTTCCACAGAAACAACAGGTCGAAGATACAGACATGAGGTGATAGACAGAGTGTACCTAAACATAAACTTAGGGTATTAATTTAAAATGTTTGTAAAGCAAAAGTCCACTCTAAAATTCTGCATTCCAGACAAAATGATTCATCCATATTCTAGATAACATTTGGACCTAATTTAGCCACTTAAAAGGCTGTTTAAAAATGTATTAACTTATTTCAACATTGTTATCCTTGTTCTGAGAAGTGATTCCACTCAATAAACTATTAAAAACACATTTAAACATTTCACCCTTCTCCTAGAGATCATTTCAAAAATGATCAAGATACAATAAAAAATTTTTAGCCCTCTTTGCTCATCTAAAAAAATGGTCATGATTCAGTATGAATTGCAATATAGAACTGAGAACACATAAATATGAAATTTTAAGAATCTAGTGACCCTGGAATTTATTTACATTTGAGTAAAATAAACTTAGGAAGAGGAAGAGAACTGCCCTCACTCTCTCACTCACATTCCATATTGTGAGACTCAAACCCTTATCGTGTTTGAATGTTTGAATCCCACAATATGGAATGCTTCAGCGTGCTCAGGGAGAATCTGGTCCTGTAAGCGTCTCAAATGGTCTTACACACACACACACTCTTTTTAGAATTTCTTTGTTTGGAATCTATGTTTTAAAGATGTTGTTCTCTTAGATCTTCTACAAACATTTCTTATGTTCTTAAATGTGGCAGACAAAAAGTTGTGTAAATTTGGATTCAGTTTTCATTATCTAAAACTACAGTTGAAAAATTTATGCTTATCTCATCAAGCACACTTTTTTCCTGATCATTGTGTTCTGATATAAGGAAAGTTGGCCAGATTTGTCTGAGTCAATGTGACTGACTTTGATAAGAGAAGTTGCCGAACACCTATATTTCCACAAGAAGAGAGAAAGTCATTTTAACCCCATCTCAAGCCCCTCATTTTACTTTCAATAAATTTCTAGATTGTGGCCTCTGATTTTCAGGTGGGCATTCCAGCTCTTTTCTGAAAGTTTAGACTCTCTAAATGGTCATGGGAACAGTGACCTTGGAAATGATCTTACTTTATTTCCCTTTAATCTTACAACAGCTCTGGTGGTGGAGGAAATCTGGGAATCTCTAAGTACAGACAACACATCTCTTGATCTTATTCTTGTTTACAGAAATGCAAAGAAAGGGCTCTGTTAACAAACCTGTCTTTAAACAGAGCCACACAAAAGTAAAAGTAAACATTGTATGCTGCCTTATCCAACAGATCTTTGCTATTTAAAATCCATTTCAACTTTTGAAGCCTCATATAAAGAATATCGTTGAAATGGGCCACCCATTAAAATGTTTTCTTTAGCTATGCCTTTGCTTTGGAATGTCAAAGCACACTTTAAATAAATGAGCAATTAAATGAATATCTTATATTCTTATGTACTAGTGTCCAAAATAACTTAAAAAAAATCTATGGAATCAAAAGCATTGGTATAAGTAATTGGGGGGAAAAACTATAGCCTCAGTCGATTTGGTCTAATAACAACAACAAATTACAATCATTTAATTGGCTAGGGCTGAAGTGTAGAAGACAAGCAGGAGACAGGCAAACCTGAATTGAAACCCCACTCTACTGCTAAAAGCTTTGGGCTGTAAGAATGTTACTTTCTCACTTGGAATCCGTTTCCTTGGTCATAAATGACCTTATCATCTATCTCTTGTTATGTCTAGAGGAAATAGCAAGATGAGGACCAACACTGTAAAACAACTTAAGCAGAAACAAAGCAAAATAATATAAAATAAAACTAAATGGAATAGAGTTTGCTAGAAGTTGAACTGCTAACAGAAATAAGAGCTTTCAATTAACAACAGTAAAGACAAAAGATAAAATAAATCGAAGAACAGTAGAGAAAGTAATTATCTCCAGAGCACAAGTAGAAATGAAACCAAAGGATAACTGAATGAGTAAAGGTAGTAAATCTAATAAATGATAGAGAAAAAGTATCCGATGTTATAATGCAGAAAAATTTTCTTAATGTGTAAGAACTAAAATTTTACCATAGCTATGAATGTGTAGGTGATTATATACTGATTTCATAGTAGTATTGAGTACATCGGATACTTTTTTCCATTCTTGAGATACTTTAAAGAAGAATATTTCTAGCTTCTCACCTAATGTTCATAATGCAATGACACGTTTTATTTTTTATTTTTATTTATATTTATTTATTTATTTATTTTGAGACAGAGCCTCAAGCTCTCACTCTGGGCAGAGTGTCGTGGCATCACAGCTCACAGCAACCTCCAACTCCTGGGCTCAAGTGATTCTTCTGCCTCCACCTCGCAAGTAACTGGGACAACAGGTGCCCGCCGCAACGCTCGGCTATTTTTTCTTTTCTTTTTTTTCTTTTTTGGTTGCAGCTGTAATTGTTATTTGGCATGCCAGGGCTGGATTCGAACCCGCCAGCTCAGGTGCCTTAGCCACTTGAACCACAGGCGCCGAGTCACAATGACACGTTTTAAAAATATTAAGAATAGAGTATAAATGTCTTTCCACAACAAATAAGTAATCAAGGAGATGGTTATGTTAATCAGTTAGATGTAAGCATTTCACATTGTATATCAAAACTACACATTGTAACCCATTAATGTATTAATGTACACAGTTATGCTTTAATAAAGAAAAAATTATAAAAAAGAAAAGAATTATAATTTTAGATAAAAAGTACAATCTGTTTCAGAAAAAAATTGATGCAATTAAAATCTTTATTATCACATTTCAATTATAATGAAAAATAATCAGGTTTCTTCATAACAAAGTTAAATTTCAGAAGGCAGTAAAGCCTATATATACATATCAGCTAAAATAAATCTAATCAAAGGATATGATAACCATTCGAATTTGCATTTTAGTTAAAAAGAATCAGAAGGTAGAAGTTCCTACACAAACAACAGAGAACACAGAATGTATAATCACTTAAAAGTGAGTTGATAATAAAATTTGACCAAACAGGCAATGATTCAAGGTTTAACACTAAGAAATTGACATAACATACTTAAAGAGCAGGTTCTATTCTTTTGATACATTTAAAATAGAAAACTAAGTGCGGATGCCTGAGAAGAACACAGAATAATCACTGAAAAATAAGTTGATAATGAAATTTGACCAAACAAGCAATGATTCAAAATTTAACACTAAGAAATTGACATGGTACACATATTATAGGATAAGTGTAAATAGTATACACCTAAACACATATAATATTAATTCATCATGTAGCTTATATAAAATTGTCATATAAATATCAATATCACAATGCCATTTTAATAGTACATTTTCTAATAAAATATATTGGGGATTAAGGTGGGAGGATGTAGCCAATTTACAGCTTTGATACAGCATCTTTTAATTCTATCTAAATGTGAACTTTTAACTGAAATATTATTAAAATAAATTCCATAATGATTTTTGTAACTAAAAGCTCAATTAGGAAAATAAAAACCTGTAGTTATATTGGGAAAATAATATTTTTCATACAAAAGGAAACATTTATCAACATATTTTCACCTGTTTCATTTATCTTTTTAATTCCATTAATATTAATATTTTCACTTAAAAAAATTAAACATAGCAAATATGTTAATGTTATTATATTTCAATATTACTTTCATCTTATCTACATATTAGATAGATAGGAATTTCATGTAATATTTACATAATATCAATAACACAATAGAACCTCTCTTAGTTGACCACCGGAGAGACTGTAATGAATTAGTCAATGTCCGAAGGTGTCAACATAAGTGATACTGGAACTTCATCTTCTCTCCTGGCTGGCTCGCCAAATCTGATACTGGGGTTTTAGGTTCTTGGTCTCAGCAAGTTCACCAAGAATGAATCCACAGACCACAGGATCAGAGGTAAGACAGGGTTTGTTCAGATAAACAAAATTTACAACTTACAACAAAACCAAAGGTCCTGGCAGAGAGAAGCCAGGAGGGGAACAAGTTGTGCTATACCCTCTTCCAGGTCTGTCCTCAGGCTCTCTGCTCAGGGGTTTATATAGTCACAGGGTGTTGTTTTGCCAGAACTCAACGTTGACTTTTAGGGCATGGGTCTTCCTTACTTACAGCCAGTTGGCCAATCAGCAGCAAGGTGCCAGAACTCTCAGTCCATGGAAACTCACATAAAGAGACAGCAAGGTGCCATCCATGAAATTGACCAGCCAGAAGTGTACAGGGAGGAGATAGCTAGGCGACAGTGTCTCCGCAGGTGTCCAGCCTTTCCAGCCCTTCCAACACTGCCAGGGCTAAGGGGGCAGGTCTTGGTGCCACCTGTCCTGCATCATGAGGATCTTGGCCTAATGTACTGATCTATACAAGCATGTATGTCCTGTCTATATAGGGAGGTGGTCAACTCAAGGAGGTTCTTTCTGGGTCACAGTATTGTAGGTGGTTTTTGTTTTCTTCTTTTATCTTGGCTCAGTTTTTTGAATTGCTTTTAATAAACATGCAAACATGCAAACATGCATTTGTTTTTACTTGAAAAAACAGTTCTCTTTAAAATGTATAAAGCCCCCATACACGCAAAAAGATAAAGTAATAATTTAAAATAATTGTGTCTAACATATAGTGCCTGGTCTGCAAAGGGAAGCAAACATCATTATTACTTTGTAATAGTAATAATCAGTTTGACTAGTAAATATTGCTTTTTTTTTGTATAGTTGTTCCTGTATTTATCATGCCGAATTATTTGCTTTTTAAATACCTTCCTACATTATTAAACTGTAACTAGCAAAAGTAAGATATATTATTCATTTCTGTATCCTGAAATTCAGCATAATGCCTGTCCAAAGAGACTTTCATTAAGTGGAAATTGATTAAAAAGTAGCAAGAAATAAACCATGCATTAATAACACAAAAACATAAGGGAACAGGAATGAAGAAGCAGAAATAAAAATGGCAATAGATTTTTAATTAGAAGCGCTATTTTTGAAATACTAGGGGAAGTAGGGGACAACTTTAGCACAGAGCATAGTATTGAGTCCTGTATACCTATTTCTTCAACTCTATTCAATTACACACCATCTGTTCAATGAATACTTATTGTGACTAAAACATGTCTCCTGTGTTGTGGTAGATGAAGAAATGGAAGTGTTTCCCAAGAGGTTATATTTATAACAGGTTTAAAAATTTTTTTTTTTAGAATTACAGTATTCAGTGTAGCACACTCTACTTGCACATCTGAACACATAGTAAAATGCAACATTGGTAGTTTTCATCACCATATCCTGAAGGCATTGACATTTTCTTCCATTGCTTGCTCTAGTATAACAAGTTGTTTTGCCTTTGCCCAAAGGCTGTGAGTTAAAAGAACAAACAAGCAAAAATAAATAAATAAAATAAATAAATAAATAAAAGCTTGCTTAAGTTATGCAATATTGGAGTAAATCTGGAATTAAATATAGGGGAAGAATAAAAAGGGAAGAATAAATGAGAATTTCACTTCAAAGCAAAGGAAATTCTAGAATCAAAATTATTCTATATATGCACTTTAATGATAAGTGTGAACTTTAAAAATATACTCTATATCTACTGAAGGCTGATTTAAATGTGTAAGTATAAATTTTTATTTAAATTATAGCAGTTTCTGCTCATAGTCTATAAGTGTCCAGGATAAGTGATCGATGACAACATATTTCTTTCTTATTTCTTATTTCAAGGTTATTCTCAGAAAGAATCTTTCCCATAGTTAAATATGAAGAAAATAAATTTCCATCCCACACAGATTTGTCTTTTAAAATCTAAGTGGTTTGTGGGAGATTTATATGTCTGGAGACTGAGTGACCCACCTACTCTGCAAAGGTACTATCTGTCAACTGGCAGCTGAAGAACATTCGTGGACACAGCTATGGAACTAACAGAGAGTTAGTCTGTGTGTTGAAGATTTCAAAATACAGAAAAGATAATTTTTCAGACTTAATCCCAATCTTCAGGAAGAAGAGAAAGAAATAGTATTAAAGAAATTGATGAGCTAAGGACAAGACCCAATAACTCAGTGGGAAATGAGAGGAAGGACTAGAAAACACGGTACACAATCAGGGGGAATATAAAGGGTGGGGCAGCATTTTTTTCATTCTCTAATGATAGCCATTGGTGTGTATTTAAGTAAAGACAGACAATGTTCTTTTTCCAGATCTGTAGGCCTGTAGTTTTCAGAGCTTGACACAAAATTAATTCTAAGCATTCAATTTAAAAGACAGATAATAAAATTAAAAATAAAAAATAGGCATCTTATTATTTTAGAAGATCTAAAAGTCTTCCAATTTTGAGGATAATAGGCGAATATGTTGTTTAGAAGTCGCTTTACCTCTTTCACTACATGCCTATCTCTTAAAATGTTTGATTTTCTGATTCTTTGCCCAGAAATATAGAGTGGGAGTGCTGCCTGTGGAAAGCCTATGTTAAAAAAAAAAAAAAAGAAGAAGAAGAAGAAAGAAAAAAAAGAAAGAAAGTAAATTGTACCTTTAAGTTCTTTGGATACTTATAAGAAACTACACAAATTCATTTTGCAGACATGTTTTTATCTGTTTGAAATTGAAATTGGAAATTGAACTGAACTACTAAAAAGCAGCTTCATTGAATGGAACTTCTTATATAATAGAGCTACTTCCAAAGATACCATTCTATAGCATAGGGCTGCCATCAGCTGCTAGCCTTGCAGACAGCATACATGGACGTGAAGGCCAGTGTATGCTAAGACATTTAGTAATATAGCTATTGAACAGCAATAATAAGCAGACACTGTGCTGGTTACTAAGAGTGAAAAGAAGAAATATAAACACCAGCCTTGGTCCTAACACATTTGAGATCAAATTGCTTTACCCCTAGCATGATGTATCACTAAAATTGCTTTATACAGGAGGTGCTGAGAAAAATGGAAATAGGAAAGAATAAATGCTTCATTGCCTAACATTTAGAAATGTTCTATGACACACCAGCTAACATGTGTAATAGAATCTCTGTCCTCTTAAAATATAAATTAAGAATCACTTTACTATACTTCCTTTCCTCCATTTTTTATTGTGGTAATATACATATGTTACCATCTTAACCATTTTTAATCAAACAGCAAAGTGGGATTAATTGTAAAACATTTATACACCACCATGAATCTCCATAACATTTTTCATCTCATAAAATTTAAACTCTATACCCATTAAATAAAAACTCTCCCTTTTCCCTTTGTTCTAGCCCCTAGCAACCACCATTCTACTTTCTATCTCTAAAATTTTGTCTGCTCAATTAACTTATATAAGTGGAACCATATAGTGCTTGCATTTTTGTGTCTGAATTATTTTACTTACCATCAATACCCTCAAGGTTCATTCACATGGTAGGATATGTGACAATTTTCTTCCTTTTCAAGGCTGAATAATATTCCACGAACTGTATATACCACATTTTGTTTATTCATTCTATCTACTACATATCCATTGACACTTGGAATGTTCCATATCAATTTGGAGTAATTCTGCGAAATATGGGTATCAAAATATCTTTTAAAGATCTGTTTTCACTTTTGGTGGGTTGCTGGATAAAGTGGAAATTCTATTTTTCTTTTTCTGTGGAAACACAATACTGTTTCTCATAGAAGTTGTAACCTTTTACATTTGACGAAGAGTTCCTCCATATCCTAACATTTCTTATATTTTGTTTTTGTTTTTTAATAGTAGCCATGCTAATGAATATGAAGTTGTATCTCATTATAGTTTTGATTTGCATTTTCCTAATGTTAAGAGAGGTTGAGAATGTTTTAATGTGTCTTTGGCCGTTTGTATATCTGTTTTGGAGATTAGAGTCTGAGTTTGAATTACAGAAAATAAAATACCTGTTGTCACTTCATCCACATTTTGGGAAATCAACTTCCCTAAACCACAGATCCCTCAAGTTTGAACAGTGTAGTTTATACTTGTCTCAGAGAGTCGCCACAAACATTATATGAAATAAGGCATGTATAGCATTTATCACAGCGTTTGACAATAATTATTAGTTAAATTTGAATGAATTTTGAATTATGACTATAGGACTCTAACACAAATATAAGGTTCATAATATTAGCTTTATAATATTTAATTTTATGATTTTCTTTATTTAAGGTTATTGTGAAGGTACTAACAACGAGGTTAGTGAATTTGCAAATTTTTTGCATTTATTATGTCCCTCTTATAGGCTCCTGCACCCAAAAGGTGTGCCATATCTCCTTACCTTGTGTCCTTTAAATGAGAGCGCACAAATTCCCCTCTCCTTCCTAGCCTCCCTTGTTACCCCTCCCTCTAACTTTAATAGAAGGAAGGTTTTCTACAATGTGGGCAAATGTTAGATTATCTATTGGCTTCATAATAAAATTCAGTACATTGGATATTTGCTTTTCTATTTTTGTGACACTTTACTAAGAATTGTGTGTTTCATCTCCATCTATGTTAATACAAAAGATGTAAAGTCATCATCTTTTCTTATGGCTTAAAGTAATTGTGATATATATATATATAATATTTATATAGTAAACTAATTTAAATTGCACACAAATTTTATGTCTTCCCCGTATATACCATAGCTTTTAATCCATTTCTGAGTTGATGTACAATTAGATTGTTTCCACATCTTGGTGACTAGAAATTGAGCTATAATAACATTCTAGTGCACATGTCTTTATGACAAAATTAGTTTTTTCTTCTGAAAAAATGCCTAGTAGTGTGATTACAGGGCGAAATGTGGTCTAATTTGAGTTCTTTGAGGATTATCCATACTTCTTTCCAAAGAGGCTGTATTAGTTTGCAATCTCACCAACAGTGGCAAAATGTTCACTTCTCTCCACATCTACACCAGCATCTGCAACTTTGGGACTCTGTGATGTGGGCTATTCTCACTGAGATTAGGGAATACCTCAGGGTGGTTTTTACTTGCATTTCTCTAGTGATTAGAGAAGATGAGAATTTTTTTATGTTTGCTAGACTTTCTTCTGTCTTCCTCAGAGAAGGTTCTGTTCATGTCTCTTGCCCAGAGATAGATGGGATTGTTTTCTTTATTGTTGTTTAATTTTTGTTCTCTTTAGATTCTAGTTATCAAGCCTTTTCAAAAAAAAAAAAAAAAAAAAAACCTCTCTCTCTCTCTCTCTTTCTCTCTCTCTCTCTGTCTATTTTTCTTTGAGATAGAATCTCACTTTGTGACTCTCAGTAGAGTGTTGTGCCATCATAGCTCATAGGAACTTCAAATTGTTGGGCTCTAGTGATTCTCCTGCCTCGGTCCTCCAAGTAGCTGGGAATACAGGCACCATGATTCCCTGCTATTTTCAGAGAGTCTCACTTTTGCTTAGGCTGGTCTTGAACCCCTGGGCTCAAGCAATCCAAACACCTTGGCCTCCCAGAGTGCTAGGATTACAGCCGTGAAGCCAGGGTGGAGACACTAAGGTACTCCTGCCTCCCTAGCAGTTGTCTGGCCCCTCTGGCTACTGGAGCCTTCTGTGCCCCACCCCAACACTCAGTTCCACTGCCAGTGGCTGCCCCACCAACACCCCCAGGGCTGAGAGGCAGGTCCTCCCCTCAGCTCTGGGAGCTGGCAGCAGTGCCACCCACACTGTATCATCGGGATAAGGCAAAACAAAAGCACACTGAGCTATAACTTGACATGCATTAGAATGGATATTATCCAAAAGACACAACATGACACGTGTTGGCAAGTTGTTTTCTCCAGAAAAGGGAATCTTTTCTAACTATGTTGGTTGGGATGTAAATTAGTACAACCATTATGGAAACAGTATGGAAGTTTCTTTTAAAAAAATGAAAAATGAAACTTCCATAACATTCAACAATCCCACTACTTTATGTATTTAGCATGTCAAAGAAACCTCTACCCTCCCACGTTCATTGCAGCACTATTCACAATGGCCAGACATGGAATTAAACTAAGTCCATTAATGGAAAAGTGGAAAAAGAAAATGTGCTATGTACACATGATGGAATATTAAAAAGGAATAGAATTAAAAAAGAACAAAGTCCTGGGCAGCGCCTATGGCTCAAGGAGTAGGGCGCCAGCCCCACACACCGGAGGTGGCGGATTCAAACCTGGCCCTGGCCAAAAACTGCCAAAAAAAGAAAGAACAAAGTCCTGTTATTTGTGACTTGATGAACCTGCAGAACATTATGTTAAGTGAAATAAGACACAGACAGACAACTGTCACATGATGTCTTTCACAGGTAGAATTTAAAAAGTTGGTCTGAGAGAAGCAGAGAGTCAAATGGTGGTTTCAGAGACTAGGTAGTTAAAGGGGAAAGGCAGATGGAAAGATGTTGATCAAAGAATGTATAATTACAGCTATGTGGAGGACATATTTTTAAATGAACAGGATAGGTGTTAATTGAGATAGAAAGTAGATAAATGATTGCCTGGAATTAGGAGTGGGAGGAAAAGGTAGTTCAGAGGTGAACAACAGGAAATGACTACAAACAGTTATCAAGTTTATTTCTGGGGTGACAGAAATGTTCTAAAATTGATTATAGGGATATTACCCAACTCTGTAAACAAATGTAGAAATGCATAGATATACACTATAAATGGGTGAATTGTATAATATGTGAATTGTATCTCAATAAAGCTTTCTTTAAAAAATCTATTCACAGAAATATGAAAATCTGAAGGAAATAGACCAATACCTGGAAGCACACCGCCCTTCTAGACTCAACCAGAAAGAAGTAGAAACCTTGAATAGACCTATATCAATCCCTAATTTAGCATCAACAATACGAAATCTCCCTAAAAAGAAAAGTCCAGCACCAAATGGCTTCACATCCAAATTCTAGCAAACTTTTCAAGAGGAACTAGTACCTATATTATACAATGTTTTCCAAAGCATAGAAAAAGAAGGAATACTTCCCAACACAATCTATGAAGCAAATATCACCCTGATCCCCAAACCAGGAAAGGATCCAACAAAGAAAGAAAATTTTAGATCTATATCATTAATGAATATCAATGCAAAAATATTCAATAAGATCTTAGCAAATAAAATTCAACAACACATAAAAAAATTATACAACATGATCAAGTTGGTTTTATTCCAGGGTTACAGGGTTGGTTCAACATACAAAAATCTATAAATATAATGCATCACATTAATAAAATAAAATACAAAGACCATATGATTCTCTCAATTGACGCTGAAAGGTCTTTGATAATATGAAGCATCCTTTCAAGATCAAAATTCTTAAGAAAATAGGCATAGAAGGGACATTTCTTAAACTAATAGAGGCCATCTACAGCAAACCCACAGCCAATATCATATTTAATAGTGTAAAATTGAAAACATTTCCACTAAGATCAGGAATGAGGCAAGGATGCCCACTGTCTCCACTGCTATTAGACATAGTAATAGAAGTCTTAGCCATAGCAATCAGGTACGAGAAGCAGATTAGGGGTATCCTACTAGGGTCAGAGGAGATCAAACTCTCACTCTTCACTGATGATATGATCATATACCTGGAAAAATCCCAGGAACTCAACTTCAAAACTCTTAGAAGTGATCAAGGAATACAGCAGCATCTCAGGATACAAAATCAATACTTACAAGTCAGTAGCTTTTATGTATGACAACAATAGTCAAGCTGAAAAAACAATCAAGGACTCTATTCATTTTATGAAAGTGCCAAAAAAGATGAAATATTTGGGAATTTACCTAAGAAAGGATGTGAAAGACCTCTATAAATAGAACCATGAAACTCTGAGAAAAGAAATAGCAGAAAATATTAACAAATAGAAAAACATACCATGCTTATGGCTGAGAAGAATCAATGTTGTTAAAATGACCATACTACCCAAAGCAATTTACAGATTTAATGCAATCCCTATTAAAGCACCATTGTCATACTTTAAAGAACTTGAAAAAAAATAGTATTTAATTTTATATGGAATCAGAAAAAATCTTGAATAGCAAATACATTACTCAAAAATAAGAACAAATCAGTAGCTATCACATTACCAGACTTCAGGCTATACTATAAATCTATAGTTATCAAAATAACATGGTACTGGCACAAAAACAGAGAGGGAGATTTGTGGAAGAGAGTAGAGAACCAAGAGATGAACCCCACTACTTATTGCCATTTTATCTTTGACAAGCGTATCAGAAATATTCAGTGGGGGAAAAGACTCCCTATTTAACAAATGGTGCTGGGTGAACTGGCTGGAAACCTGTAGAAAACTCAAACTGGACCCCCACCTTTCACCATTAACAAAAATTGATTCTCACCAGATAAAAGATTTAAACTGAAGACATGAATCTATAAAAATACTAGAAGAGAGTGCATGGAAAACACTTGAAGAAATTGGCCTGGGAAAATATTTTATGAGGACCCCCTCAGGCAATTGAAGCAACACCAAAAATACACTACTGGGATCTGATCAAACTAAAAAGCTTTTGCACAGCCAAGAGCACAGTAAGTAAAGCAAACAGACAATCTTCAGAATAGGAGAAGATTTTTGCAGGTTATGCTTCCCACAAAGGTCTGATAACTAGAATCTACAGAGAACTCAAAGTAATCAATAAGTAAAGAATAAATAACCCTATTTCTATGTGGGTAAGAGACTTGAACAGAAACTTCTCTGATGAAGATAGGCGCATGGTCTACAAACACATGAAAAAATGCTCATCATCCTTAATCATCAGAGAAATGCAAATCAAAACTACTTTGAGATATCATCTAACTCCAGTATGATTAGCCTACATAACAAAATCCCAAAACCAGAGATGTTGGTGAGGATGCAGAGAGAAGGGAATGCTTGTACACTGCTGGTGGGAATGCAAGCTAATACAACCTTTATGGAAAGAAGTTTGGAGAACACTCAAGGAACTAAAAGTAGACCTACCATTAGATCCTTCAATTCCTCTACTAGGTATATACCCAGATGATCAAAAATTATTTTATGACAAAGACATTTGCAACAGAATGTTTATTGCAGCCCAATTCATAATAGCCAACACATGGAAACAGTCCAAGTGTCCATCAACCCATGAAAGGATTAAAAAATTGTGGTATATGTACACCATGGAATACTATACAGCCATAAAAAAGAAGGAGACTTCACATCTTTTATGTTTACCTGGATGGAACGGGAACATATTCGTCTCAGTAAAGTATCTCAAGAATGGAAAAAATGTATCCAGTGTACTCAATACTACTATGAAATCAATATATCCCCACCTACACACTCATATGAATGGCAAAACATAACTATAGTCCAGAAAGTAGAAGGGAAGAGGAGGGAGAGAGGAGGGGAGGAGGGGATTTGAGATGAGAGCGGGTATTCAGGGGGACCTCACCTAATGTACATGATGCAATGGTACATTTCAAAACTATTAAGAAATGAATATAATTGTGATGGATGTGTTACTTAGTTCAATGTAAGCATTTCACAGTGTATATTGAAGCAGTACCCTGAACCCCATAAATGCATCAATGTACAAAGTTATGATTTAATAAAACGCAATTTGAAAAATCTATATCTCTATTACAGAGAGAGATTGTTTTTTCAAGGATTTGCTTTACCTGTTTATGGATACTAGAAATTCTGAAATCTGTAGAGGAGGCTGTCGGGATAAAAAATTAGGTAAGAGTTGATGTTTTATTCTAAAATGTATGGAGTGGGTCACAAGGCCAGAAACTCAGTTGAGGTTTCAATGTTGCACTCTTAAGGTAGATTCCCTTCTTCAGGAAAGTGCAGCCTTTTCCTTAAGGCCTTCAATTGATTAGATGAAGCCCATCCACATTAAGGAGTTCAATCTGCTTTACTTAAATTGATTCTGAATGTTAACTACAGCTAATGAAATACCTTCAGAGTCACATCTAGACTACTGTTTATCAAACAGCCTGTTACCATAGCCTATCTTACTTGATGCATAAAATGAACCATCACAGCACATCTTCACAAACTGTGTCTATTCCAAAGTCTAATTTTATTGTGCAGGAGGTTACTTCAGAATTTCTACTCAATTATAATTCTAAAGTTAAACACTCTAAGTAGTTATTTGCATGAAACTTATCACTGACAACACAGAATGTAGAGAAAAATATATAGGCAAAAAGGAGTATAAATGACTCTTTCTCCACATTTTCTCAATGTAGTCATGCTCTTAGTTCACTCTCTCGTAATTGAACTTTAGAGCATGTCTCTAAGGCATTATTTGATTATTTTTAACAACTCCATTTTGCCTGAAAATGCAACTTTACAAGAAGTTTTGATGGGTAGAGTGCCTCGATATGGGAAAATCCATATAACCCAAAATAGCTACTAAAGAAAAGGTATCTCCCCATAAATAGTTGCATAAACTCTGTTAATAAGCCTATAAGATGGAAGGCACAGAAAAATTGCAATACCCCACTTTATTCTGGTCACTATATTTATATGAGACCTAAGGGGCGCAGCAGCCATTTCCAAGGCAATTCCACTTCACAGTAACAAGGAAACAAGCCCACTCAGGAGAAGGCGTTTCCCCACATAAATTATTTACTCCCTCACCATTGAGACTTATAATTGTTTGTGGTACATTCATGGAGTAAAAGTCTGGCATTTATTTTGGTCTGTCCACCAGAAGAGTAATTCTGAGACAGTAACCCCATAGTGTCTAATTCTCATTTATTTACATATACAGATTTGCACTCTACCACATGGACTTCACCTAAGGTTACACCATGATGATCATTGGTGAATTACCCTTCCAACTAATTGGTTTAAAGATTAGTACAATAATGTGATATATTAAAACATTTTATTCAAAACAAAATATTGTTTTTGCCTTATTTTAAAATAAGGAAAATATTTTTATATACCCCTAAGGACTTTCAGAGGCTCCAGGTGTAATGTGCCTACTGTGTGTAACAGACAGTTGGGCTGGATGTATCCTCTTTCTAGTTTCCAAGCAAAACTATGCACCTTTCATGTCCAATTTTAGGGATAACTAAACAGATCTTTTTCTTTCATCTGAGTAAAATATACTTCTTTGAGTTCAAAGCAGTAATCTGAAGGATCAGACTTTTTATGTGACTAGCAGAGACCCAGTGCATGTAAAACTAAAAGAAAGCTCAACATGTATATTCTCACTACACAACATCATACAATAAACAATTTAGCACCATGCTTTAAATTTAATTATTTAATTCTGGAAATATAATTTTATGCAATAAATGGATATATTTGAATATATCTTAAGTTTTTGAGAAAAGGAAATAAAAGGGCTTTTGAGGTAAAATATTGAATAAATGTAAATATTAAGAATTAAGTTTTGGGGTTTTTTTTGTTTGTTTGTTTGTTTATTTTTGAGACCAAGTCTCCCTTTGTCACCCTGGGCAGAGTGTTGTGGTATCACAGCTCACAGAAACTTCAAACTCTTGGGCTCAAGGTATTCTCTTGCCTCAGCCTCCCCAGTAGCTGGGACTATAGGCACACACCCCAATGCACGGATAGTTTTAGAGACTGGGTCTCGCTCTTGGTCAGACAGACTAGTCTCAAACTCTGAGCCCAAACAATCCACCCACCTCTGCCTCCTGCAGTGCTGGGATTATAGATGTGAACCATCATGCCTGGCCCTAAAATTTTTCTTTATAATGAAACATTATCATTTACCATAAACTTTCACTTACTATATTTAAGAAAAAAATGATAATAGTACTTTTTAAAAATTTCTCAAAGTAATGCTTTTTGCAAAATATTTTTCATCTAGCATTTAAAAAATCATTTAAAGATTCCATTTTCTCAATATCATGTTTAAATCATCCTAGTAAAATGCCATATTTAATAGAAGTAATCCCAAGAAAGACATCTATAATTTAAACTAAACTTGTTATGACAAATAAATTTATGTGGAATTCCAAAGCACACCCAGATTATGAGAACATGTACACATTCATATAAAGATACATAAATACACAGACATATATTTGTAAATATATATTTGAAATACAGTGTCTATATTTGAAAAATACAAAAAAGGGTAGATATACATATATATTTAAAGGATAGTTTCAGATTTTAATTGAAAATTAATCTAATTTAAGGACACCAAATAACAGTGAGGTATATATACACAATTACATTTATATATACATATGTGATATCACATATATTAATGCATATGAATATTAATAAATATTTAACAGGAGAATATACATTTAGATATTTAGACTATAGCTTATACATATTTGAATTATATTAGATATATAGTTTGTTTTAGAAATAAAACTTATTATAATTTGTGAATACCAAACATCTGTGTGTTCTTTCTGAGAGTATCTAATGTTTATTTTAAATAAAAGTCTATATCTACATTACTAGATTACATGTGGTGCTAGGCTAAACTAAACTACTGGGCTGCCAGTCACATAAAAGTGCAGCATATATAATTATTTATCGTACATAATATTTTGCAATAAATAACTATATTGTAGACCTTGAATTCTTGTAAAGTGATGTCTCCTGCCTTGTTCTGTTTAAGTAAGTTTGCCTTGGATATAACAGAAATTTCTGAAACGAAGATATGCAAATTTCCAGCAAAGTCATGTAAAAATATTCAACATCCCTATAAATACTGAATTACAAATCAAACTAAATGACATATTACTTCACTTCATTGAGAATGGATCATATGAAGAGGTCCCAAATCAACAGATGCTGGTGTGGATGTGGAAAGGAACACTTATACTCTGCTGGTGGAACTGCAACCTATTCCAACCTCTATGCAAAATTATATAGAAATACCTCAAAGAACTTCAAGTAGACTTACCAGTTGAGGCAATGCCACTTCTGGGTATATACCCAAATGAAAAAAAGTTCATTTATAAAACAGGACACCTGCATACGAATGTTTATAATCATTCACAGTTCATAATCACAAAGATGTGGAAACAGTCCAAGTGCCTACCAACACATGAATGGATTAATAAATTGTTATATATGCATACTATGGGGTATTGCTCAGTAATCAAAAGAGCAATCTAGTATCTTTTAGCACAACCTAGAGGGAACTAGAAGCCATTCTTCTAAGTGAAACATTACAAAAATTGAGAAACAAACACATGTACTCAATAGCAAATGGAAATTCATCAATTAATATGTAAGTGCACATATGGAAATAAATCTTAATGAAAATCAAGTTGGGGGAGGTAAGAAGAGGGGATGGGATTCACTCCTATTGGGTAGAGTGCACACAACGTGGGTGAAGAGTGCTCTTACATGTGTATAACCTTGACTCAAGCTGTACAAAAATGAAGTATATAAACAAAACATTTCTACCTCCTAAAATTCCAAAATAATGTTAAAATTTTTTTTTAAGTTACTGAATTGTGTACTTACTATGCCAAACTTGTCATTGTTATTTTAGAATGCACTCCTACTTATTAAAAAAAAATGTTTACTGTAAAACATAAAGTTGTGCAGCAGCCTCATAGATCTTGTATTCATGTCTCTGGATCACATTATTTTCTCTGGGCTCGATTTAATCTCTTGTTGTTTTGTTCAGCATGGCCCCTAAGCATACGAAATCAGTTTCCAAAGTTGTCAGTAAGAGGCCATGTTGAATGATTGAACTGGAGACAAAATTAAAAATGATTAAGGACTACAAAAGTAGAAAATCATTCATGGTTACTGTTTGCCAGTCAATCGTGTCCCGTTCCACTACAGCTGTGATTTCAAAGAACAAGAACAAATGGGTGAAAGCTGATAAAAAATGTGCTTCATTGAAATAAAACCTCATCTAAAAAAATTGGCGAAAGGCCAATATTAGATATGGAGAAACATCTAATGACCTGGATTGAAGAACAGATGTGTATCCCTCTGAACACCATTATGGCCAAAGCAAAAAGTGTGTTTGTGTTGTTAAAAGAAAAGCCTGCACTTGACTATGATGTTGAATCTCCTGCTAGCTCTGGATGGTATAAAAGCTTCAAGAATCATTGCCCAATGCTTAACATGAACGTAAGTGGTGGGTCTGGAACTACTGAAGTGAAGAGGATTGAAGTATTTTGGGAAATTCTAGATAAACTGTGGAAAAAAATTACTTGTGACAGCAAATTTGAAATGTGCTTAAATCTCCAGAAATGGATGCCTGAAAGTACTTTCATTCGAAAAGGGGCCAAGACAATGTCAGGTTCAAGGATTTCATGTTGCTTGGGGCCAGTATTATAGACTACAAATTGAAAACCTTTTTAATCTCGCCCAGTGAGAACCTCAGGGCCTTGGAGCATACCAATGAGCATACTGCCTGTGTACCATAGGAACAATAAGTCATGGATGACCCAGCCTCCCTTTCAAGGTGCCCTCCTGAATTGCTATGCCAGAAAAATGGTAAAGTACTAATGCAGAATGACATGCCTTTCAAGATCTGCTGAGTGGTGACAGTGTTTCAGCAGAGTCTTTTAATTAATGACATTTATCACAATATCAAAGGGATGTCCCCCCTCCTGAACTTGACCTCTTTGTTTCACCCATGAATTAGTATTCACAGCAGCTTTTAGAGGTTACTACACGAGGAAGACTGTAGGAGAATGAACACCATGCTTGTAAGAACAGTCACCAGTTCTTGAGGGAAACGCTGAGAACAGGACAGTCTCCTGGCTGGCCTAGAGACGTTTTGCAGCCTGGGAACAAGCCCTCAAGTAACTTAGTGCACTAATGAAATGAGATACATTGCTCCTTAGTAAGCAGGTGTTTGACCTTGAGCATTTGTGGTGCTTCAGGGAGAGGGGTCAAGCCCAAGAGGAAAGAGCACATGGCTATCCTTAAGCATGTAGCCATTGTACGTCTTTGCTGGGCACTCCCCACACCTGCTGTCCCCTCAATAATTAGCCACTGAAAAGGTTGCTCCGGGCACTCCTGCATCTCAGGTGAGCTCACTCTCCTGCACCATGGTGGGCCTCACCTCTTACAAGTTTGTACTTTCAATTTGGCAGTTTCTTGCATGCAGTACTGATGACAAAGCGGCTCTGACAGAAGACCTTTGTCTAGACTATTGTAGTTGAGGAAGACCCTGAGAAGACACTGATGCAGTCTGGAAGGATAACACATTTCTACCTACACAAAGAACTCTGGTAGGTTTGGAGTAATACTACACAGAAGTGTATAAATGGTGTGAGGAAGAAGATTCTTCCATGACTTCAAAGGATTGCCAAGGATGAGGTGGACGTAAACATCAGCATGGTTTGGTTGTGATGGAGAGGGCAGACATCTTTACACTGATGTGGATGAAGACAATGTTGAGAGGAGCTGTTGAAACTGGAACAGAAATGCAACAGCTGAAGAAGAGTCAAGAGTAAAGGAAACCACACAGGACAAAAAAAATCCCCATGAAAATCCACAGGGAAGGGTTAGCAGAAGCATATAGTCCTCAAAAAACTTCTTAAAGAGTTTGAAGACAAGAACCTCAACACCAAAATATTTTCTTTAGTAGATGGGAATGTTCATGAAGTATTGCCTGCTTATGAGTAAATTGATAATGAAGAAAAGAAGCCTGTCTCAGCTCCTGTAGCACAGTGGTTACGGTGCCAGCCACATACACTGAGGCTAGAAGGTTCAAACCTGGCCTGGGCCAGCTAAACATCAATGACAACTGCAACCAAAAAATAGCCGGGCATTGTAGCATGTAGTTCCAGCTACGTGGGAGGCTGAGGCAAAAAGAATCTCTTAAGCCCAAGAATTTGAGGTTGCTGTGAGCTTTGATGCCATGGCACTCTACCCAGGGCGACATAGTGAGACTCTGTCTCAAAAAATAAAGAAAGAAAGAAAAGAAAAGAAGCCAACCAAACCAACCTCCATGGACATATTTCTGAAAGAGTGACACCTACTTAAGAAGCCTCAGTTAAATCTATCGGGAGATATTCTGGAAGAGGTAATTGTTATTATAGGAGATGACAGCTTCATGCTTATTATTGCCCCAGAAGACCTTCTGGTGGGACAATCTATGGAGGAGGAAAATAGTGACATTGATTTTCCTGATCTCATGTGCAAGCGTGTAGGCTAGTATTTGTGTCTAGGGTTTTAACAAAAGACTTGTGAAGCTAAAAATAATTAAAAATAAAAGCTTCTAGAATGAGGATATAAAAATAGAAAATATTTTAAAATTATAAAATATATTTGTGTTTTAAGATAAGTGTTACTACAACAAAGCCAAAAAATTAAAAAAAAAAAATTAAAAATCTTATGAAACAAAAAAGTTTCAGCAAGCTAAGTTTATAATTGAAAAAAGAAAAAACATACACATTTAGTGTAGCCTTAGTGCCCAGTGATTATTTAGTCTACAGTAGTGTACAGTCATGCCCTAGGCCTTCACTTTTGCTCATCACTCACTCACTGGTTCACTCAGAGCAACTTTCAGCCCTGCAAATTCCATTTATGGTAAGTGCCCCATACGGGTGTACCATTTTTTATCTTTTCTGCCTTACTTGTACTGTACCATTTCTATGTGTAAATACCATTGTGGTACAGTCGCCTACAGTATTCGATACAGTAACATGCTATGCAGGGTCTGTAGCTTAAGAGCAATAGGCCACAACAGGTAACTCAAGGGTATGTCGGCTATATCATGCAGTTAAATACACTCTTTGATGTTTGCACAAAACGAAAATCATCTAACAATGCATTTCTCAGATCTGTGCGAGACACGAATGACACGTGCCTACAGGTATGGTAGCAATTGGTATTGTGGCCATATTTGAGATAATTCAGAAAAGCAAGGTGTTGTAAAGTCTTCTGAACTATTAATGAAGCATAGTAATTTTCAAATCATCATAATGATTTTGGATGTTGATAAAAACTTTATAAGATACTAGAAATGCAGTAATTCATTAAAAATGAAACCGCTCTTCTATGGTTTATTTTGCTTGTTGAAAAAGTAACTTTTAAAACTGCTTGCCATGTTAACTGCTCATTGTATTCTTTTGTAGAAGAAAATTGCATAAAATTGGTGGTGTATTTGTTTTAGTTTCTAAGCCTAGTGTGGGGGAATAAAATCTACTTTGCATGAAAAGATTATTTTTCCTATCAAGTTGCTTTTAAAACTTACTATGTGCCTTTGACAGGAAAATGTGGTTTACAGGAAAGAAAACATGGAGTTTTGGTGTCTTACTAATATAATTATGAAAATAGTCAAGATATAAACACTGGATGAAAAAATTCATACAAAAAATATCCAAAGAAGAGTATTTTTAGAAGTTATAAATTAGCATTCCCCTACAGATTGTAAATACTGGTGAAATTTGATAAATTAAATTAAATCAACTCAAGTCAAATCTTTGTTTTTAAATATGTTTTATAAAAAGAAAGAAAAACTGAATATTCATTACATTCAATGACATGTTGATGATTAAAACATAAAACGTGCAAGAACAATATACACCTCAGAAATTTACATAACAGATGAAATTAAACATATAATTTTAAAGCAAATTTTGAACAGTAATATTGTCCTTTGAGTGCTGAAGATTTTAAGCAATTATAAGGCAAGCAGAAAGTCACCAAAAACAAACAAACGAAACAAAAAGCAATGTTCCGATATTTCTTACAATTACACCATCACAGTTCTCTGTTACAGAATGATATAGAATTCACCTCTTTTTCACCTGAAAATGTTTTTGCTTCTTTCTTTTCCTCTAAGAGCCCTTAAATAGGCACAATTTAGTATGAAACATTACCTTCACATTTATCTACTTAGTAGTTTTAAAACTCATGACTCTTGATGGCTCCTAGATGTGACTCCAGACCTGATAGTTTTTCTTAGCTCAATTTTTTTTTTTTGTATGCACCACTCTCCATTTCAATCTGCCATTGTAATCTGCATATTTATGGAACTGCCCATTAAAAAATTGTTCTTTCTTTCCCTCTTTCTCATATTCTGCTCATAATGAGTGCAATACTGATCCTCTCTTATACTAATAATTATACTCATAATCTTGAGATATTATTTGTAATTTATCATATGCCTTTCTAATACAATTATTCTGTTATGAACTAATTGTGTTCCTCTCAAATTCATATGCTGAAGTCCCAACTCCTATTACCTCAGAATTTGACCACATTTGGAGATAAAATCTTTACGGAAGTAATTTGGTGAGAAGGAGATCACGAGGGTGAGCCCTAATACAACCTGACCGGTGTCCTTAGGAGAGGATGAGATTAGAACATAGACACACCAGAGGAAAGAGTATGTGAAGACCCAGGGAGAAGATCTTCTCTCCAAGCCAAGAGGAAACACTTCAGAAGAAACCAGTTCTTGACACCTTGGTCTCAGACTTCTAGTCTTCAGAATTGTGAGAAAAATTTCTGTTGTGTGAGCCCCCCAGTCGATGGTGTTTTTTTGTGTTAACTCTATCGAAGTTATAATCTGTAAGTTAATTTGGAGTTATCAAAGAATAAGATGACACAGTAGGAAGAGAGCAATTTGATGGGAGTTTAAGTACTAAGGGTCTATTTACCAAGTTGCGGGTGGAAAGGAACTGAAAGAATGGTGAAGTAACAGGTGACACCTGTGGCTCCATGTGTAGGGCGCCAGCCCCACATACTGAGGGTGGCAGGTTCACACCTGGCCCCGGCCAAACTGCAACTAAAATATAGCTGGGCATTGTGGCGGGCACATGTAGTCCCAGTTTCTCACGCTGAGACGAGAGCATTGCTTAAGCCCAGGAGTTGGAGGTTGCTGTGAGCTGTGATGTCACTGCACTCTATCAAGGGTGATAAAGTAAAAGTGTCTCTACCAAAAAAAAAAAAAAAAAAAAAATTGGTAAAGTAACCTAGACAGCAATAGTTGTTACCACCCATAGTCCAAAGTTAGAGGGAAACGACTATTTATTTATTATTTATTTATTTTAGAGTCTCGGGAAAGGACCCTTTATCAGCATCTTTTATAAAGAGATACAGCTATGTTGAAGCAACTTTTCAGGGTAGGAAGCAGGGTAATAAATACACTGACCTTGATCTCTCTTCCCATCTCCCTGTCACACTAATGGAAATCAAATGACAGCCAGAAAGCAATAACATGGTCAGAATGCATGGAAGACAGCCTTCTAGAAAGGATGTTAAAAAAGACTAGAGAGTGAAGCTAGAGACATAAATAGAAGATAATCCAGCTCAAGAAAGAATGTTGACTTTTAGCTCTTTTAGTTCCTCCTCTCTTCCTTGTTCCCTATCCTCATGTACCTATCATAATTACTAGGATAGTATAGATGTAACAGGTCCTCAATAAATATCAGGGAAATGACCATGCTTGGTAATTGTCAAGTACTGTCAACATTTCCTCCATTATATTTTTTTAGAATATATCTCCTTTACTATTCCTTGTTACAGTCTTAATCCAAGACTTAACTGTATCTTGTCTCTAGGATTACTGTTTCTATCAGTTTCTTTTGGTTCATTCTCCACAAATAGGGGATGAAAAAGCAAATCAACTCACAAAAAATACAAAACTTCTAAAAAGGACCATAGTAACCAACTCAGTTGATTATTCTTTCTGATTACATTTTCTCCTTCTTTCACCTTTATATTGCTTCATTACACATGTACATGACATCGGATTAAGATTATTTGTGGACATTGAAGATCCCTGTCAACTTCCTTTCTAAAAGTGTTCCAACGTCCAGTTTAATTTAACCTATTTCTGATAAGTCAGCATTGTATCTTTTGAAGTCTATAGCAAACTTTCAGAATTATATTTCTTTCCCAGAGATGATTGCCAAACAGAGCTATGGCTTTTTTGAGTTATACTAAAAGTTGTAAAGTTTTTGTTTTTGTTTTGAGACAGGGTCTCACTTTGTTGCCCTCGGTAGAGTGTGTGGAGTCACAGCTCACAGCAATCTCCAACTCTTGGGCTTAGGCGATTCTCTTGCCTCAGCCTCCTGAGTAGCTGGGACCACAGGCGTCTGCCACACGCCCAGCTATTTTTTTTTGTTTCAGTTTGTCCAGGGCCGGGTTTGAACCCGCCACCCGTGGTATATGGGCCTGGCGCCCTACTCACTGAGCCACAGGCACCACCCAAAATTCGTAAAGTTTTGATTATGCAACTAAGTTAACTTAAATATTTTCTTATAAAAATTACTCTTAAGTAGACTGGATGCTTCCTTAGTTGACTCTCAGCAGTGAAAACGTCCACTTAGGTTA
>CAUYRH010083681.1:0-15262 GCA_963574655.1 Perodicticus potto | reverse complement strand
CCAGCCCGGGCCCGCCAAACAACAACGGCTGCAACCAAAAAATGGCCGGGCATTGTGGCGGGTGCCTGTAGTCCCAGCTTCTTGGGAGGCGGAGGCAAGTGACTCGCTTGAGCCCAGGATTTGGAGGTTGCTGTGTGCTGTGTTGCCATTGCACTCTAACCAGGGTTTTAGCTTGAGGCTCTGTCAAAAAAAAAAAAAAAAAAACAAATGCAAAACTCCTCAACAAGACACTAGCAAACTGAATTCAGCAGTATATTAAAAGTAGCATATATCATGACCAATTGAGCTTTCTCCCAGGAATTCAATGGTGGTTCAACATAAGAACAGTCAATGTAATACACTAATATATTAATTTAGATTAATAGAACAAAGATAAACAGAACTAGTGGAACCACATGATGCCTCCAAATGACACAGACAAAGCATTTGACAAACTCTAATACCCTCTCATGATAGAAACACTCAGAACTGGGAATAAGAGAAAATTCCTCAATATGATAAAGTAATTTATGAAAAGTCCATAGCAATATTATACATCATGGTGAAAAGCTGAAAGCTTTTCCTTCATTATCGGGAACAGGACAAGGATGCCAATTATCATCACTGCCCTTTAACACTGTGCTGGAAGTTCTAGACATACCAAGTATACAAGAAAAACAAGTAAAAAGAAAGGAAGAAGTAAAACTGTTTCTATTCACGGATGATATGACACTATATATAAAAAAACTCTCCCCCCAAGAAAATTCCACAAAAAACTACTAAACCCACTAACTGCTAAACAAACTATTGAACAACATAGCCGGGTGTCAGATCAACAGATGAAAATCACTTGTGTTTTTACATAGCAGCAAGGAACAATACAAAAATGAAATTCAGAAAGCACTGCCGTTTACTGTAGTCATGGAAAGAATAAAACAATTAGGTATAAATTTAACAAAGGTGATTCAGTATTTTTGAACTGAAACTACAGAATATTGCTGAGAGAAATTAAAGAACTAAATAATTGAAAAGAATTTTTGCATTCGTAGTTTGGAAGACTCGATATCATGAAGAGGGAATTACTACCCAAAGAGGTACAAAGATTTAATGCAATTCCTAGTATGATTGAATGGCTCCTTTTTTTTTTTTTTTAACAGAAATAGAAAAGCAATTCTTCAAACTTTTATGGATTTTCAAGGAACCTTAAATAGCCAAAACAACCTTATAAAAGAAAAAAAAACTGTAGGAGAGCTCATGCTTTATGATTTCCAAACTTTCTACAAAGCTACTCTAATTAAAACAATGTAGTACAGGCATAAGTATAGACATAAGACCAAGGAAATAGAATCACGAGTCCAGAAATAAACTCATCTATCATTTTCCAATTGATATTTAATAAAGATGTTCAATGAGGAAGAGTAGACACTTCAACAAATGGTGCTGGGACAACTGGATATTCACAGACAAAAGAATGAACTTGGACTTGCATCTCATATCACACAGGAATATTAACCAAAAATGAAACCATAATCTAAGTACAAGAGCTAAAACCATAAAACTCTTAGAAGAAAACTTAGGAGTAAATCTGTATAACCTTGAATTTGGCAATGAATTCTTACATGTGACACCAAACATGGGAGCAACGAAAGAAAAATGGGATAAACCAAAATTAAAAACTTTTGTTCATCAAAGGACATAATCAAGAAAACAAAAAGACAATCTACAGAATGGGAAGAAAAACTTGAAAATCGTATACCTGATAAGAATCTGGTATTCAAAATATATAAAGAGCATTTACACCTCAATAACAAAAATATAATCAGCCAAATGGACAAGGATGTAAATAGACATTTCTCTAAAGACATACAAATGACCAGTGAGCACAAGAAAACCTGGTTAACATTATTAGTTGTTAGGGAAATGCAATTAAAATCCTCAATGAGATACCACTTAATATTCACTAGGATGGCTATAATTTTTTTAAAAACTGAGGGAAAGCCACAAGTGTCGTTGAGGATGTGGTAAAATTAGAAACCTTGTACATTGCTGGTAGGAATGCAAAATGGTGCAACCACTGTAAGAAACAGCTTTTTATTTCCTCACAAAGTAAAGCATAGAATTTCTGTGTGATCTAGCAATTCCAGTCCTAGCTGTATGCCCCAAAGAATTGAAAAAGAATATTCAAGGGAGGTGCCTGTTGCTCAGTGGGTAGGGCACCCAGCCCCATATACCGAGAGTGGTGGGTTTAACCTGGCCCCGGCCAGCTAAAACAGTAGTGGCAACTGCAACCAAAAAATAGCTGGGTATTGTGGTGGGTGCCTGTGGTCTCAGCTACTTGGGAGGCTGAGGCAAGAGAATTGCTTAAGCCCAAGAGCTGGAGGTTGCTGTGAGCTGTGACTCCACAGCACTCTACCAAAGGCAACAGCCTGAGACTCTGTCTCAAAGAAAAAAGAAAAGAAAAGAAAAAAGGTACTTGAAAAATACATGAACATTCATATTCTTATCTGTGCTTTTCACAATGGCCAGATGATGAAAACAAACAGCTCGAATGTTGACCAACTGACAAATAGACAAAGAAATTTTGGCTTATACGTGGAATTTTGGAATACATGAAGTAATGGAATCTTGTTTATTTTTAAGTAGGAATGCGGCACATGCTGCAGCAGGTAGAAACCTCCAAAACATTATACTTAATCCAGACAAAAAGGTCGCATATGAAACAGGGTGTCCCAAAAGTCACCATAAATAGGAAAAATTAACAAACTCATATTATATTTTATATTATATATTTTTTGTATTTTTTATATTTTTTATACAGGAAGTTCCCAGGTTATAAACGAGATATGTTCTGTAGGTTTGTTCTCAATTTTCAGGTAAGTTGGAACAGGTAAATTTACCTATTATCTGTAACAGCCTCCACTCATAACTACAGGTCATATGGTGGTCAGATGTTTGCGAGCTGGGGACTTCCTGTAATATCCTCCACTGGTAAGTGCAAGTTATATAGAAGTTGGATGTTCGTAAATTGGGGACTTCCTGTATTCATGTATCAATATGTAAAGAAATATTTTGTAAATATTTCATATAATTTTGTAAAAAATATTTTGTACATAAAGGTACATTTAGCTACAAATTCCCATTTTCCCTACCTACAAATGTAGGGTGACCTTCGGGACACCATGAGTGATGCCATTTAAATGAAATATTCAGAATAGGTAAATCCAAAGAAATGAAAGCCTGATCAGTGGTTTCCAGGAGCTGAGGAGGGGGTAAATTGGGAGAAACTGCTTGATAGGTAAGGGCTTTATTGTGGAATGATGAAAATGTTCAGAAACACTATAAAAGTATTGGTCACATAACATTATAAATGCACAAAATACTTCTGGCTTATTCACTGTAACATAATAAATTTTAGATTATGTGAATTTCATCTTAATTTCTTTTTTTAGGATTGCAAACACTACAGATGTAGGAAATGTTTCCAACCATAGCCTGTACCTGCTTTTTACATCCTATTTGTGAAAGTCAAGTAAAGGAAAGCATTGTGTAGATTATTAAACTGTTCCTTTTTACTATTTTGATACAGGGTTCCCCCATTCAAGCAGAACAAGGGACCCCAGTTGCCTAGGCCTGGGAAATTTCACGAAGGGAACACCCTGACACTCACCTTGTCTTGAGCGGAAGGGACTATATCCATTCATTGATGCACTCATTCACTTTAAAAAAGTGTTTTTCCATCTACCAAGTCATGGCCAAATGTAATTCTCAAGGCCATATATGCCCCTAGACAAAGGGCCCATGCAGAGATTCTCTAACTTGGGTCTTTCCCTCTGCCAGAATCTCTGGAGCTTTTTCTGTATTTTTTTCTGTATAATAAGTCCTATCTGTGATCCGTGAGTTCATTCTTCAAATCCCTGACACCAAATATCTACTGAAGAAACAAATTCCAATAATAATTTTATTTTTATTTATTTATTTTTTTGAAACAGAGTCTCACTCTGTCCCTGTGGCTGGAGTGCCATGGTGCCATCATACCTCACAGCAACCTCAATCTCTTGGGGTCCTCTTGCCTCAGTCTCCGGAGTAGCTGGGACTACTGGTGCCTGCCACAACCCCAGTCTAGGTTTTTTTTTTTTCTATGTTTAGTAGAGATGGGGTCTCACTCTTGCTCAGGCTGGTCTCAAACTCCTGAACGCAGACAATCCACCTACCTGGGCCTCCCAGAGTGCTAGGATTACAGACGTGAGCCACCAGACCCAGCCCAAATTGTTCTTTTTACACTAGAGAGAGGAAGCGAGGAGGGAAGTAGGGAAAGGGACAAAGAGGTGAGAGGGGGGTGAGTCAGAGAGGGAAGGTGGTTGAAGTTAAGCAACTAGTCTAAGTACCTTGCACCTTCCTGAATGATTACTCAGAAGCAGGAAACATTCCATAAACAACGAGGGTGACTTGCTGAACAGTGCTTGTCACTGGTCATATAGTCTAAAACTTAGCTCAGAACTTTCCCTGAGCTACATTCTTTCCAAAACTCAGCCAATGGAAATAGTCTGGAACTTTCACTGAAGTTCCCAGTAACATGACCTGGTCTTTTTCAGATGCTTCAATGACAGACGTAAAAAGCTCCCTCGTTGTTTGATATCTGTCCAATTATACCAATATACGTTACATCTATTTTTAAAAAGACTGGGGGAGTCTGATGGGAGGCCCTTGATAGTTTGCAATAGAGAGCCAGAAGATTAAATATTTACCTTCCAAAAGGTTCCGACTTTAGGTATTGGTTAAACAATGAGATTCCTGAACTGGCATGCTGTGATGAGGTCTCGCATTATGGAAAATTCATTCACTTCCACCTGGTGAGATCTGCCAGGCTGGTGGTGGCATGCAGATGAGTAGGTCCAGAAGCCAGTTTCCAATAAACAGGGACTCTTATCATAGAACACTAAGCAAAGAAGCATCGGAAAAGAGCTTTGGGAGAGACCTCAGGGCCAGTAGCTCCCCACTGAGTGTGCAGAGAGTATAAATTTAGTGTATAGCTCCCCACTGCGTGTGCAGAGAGTACAAGTTTAGTGTACTAGGTCAAAGGGAGGTATTTGGGAAAAGGAAGCTGCATATTGCCAAACTGATCCTGTATGGACAATGTGGTTTCTGGAGGTGCTGAGACTGAGATTAATATTTCACAGTTTCTCAAGCTTGCGACTGAAATGTGGATAAAACCATGAATGAATCGACCTTGTTTGCCAAATCCGAAAACATCATGGAATAGAATTAGAGACTTTATTGTGATGTTTTATCTCTACTAATGGTATTATCACCATACCAAGATACTTTCGAATTCTCTGAAATAGAGCCATGAATTTTCTTTTAAAGAGAGCAATTATAGAAACAGCTTTCTCACACCATAGGCATGGGTGCCTTGGCTATGACGACGAATACTTCAGTGAGACTGAATCCACATTGACAAGTCAGATGTAGAAGTGCTTGGCTTAGAATGAGTGAATGTGTGGTTCTATACCGCATGATTCCGTGTGTAGATTCCTGCCATCATCACCATCATTAGGATATAAAGCTATTCTGTCACCTCCAAAGAATTGCTTCATGTTATTCCATTAGAGTCTCACCCATCCTCTACCCTTGTCTCTGTCCCCTGGAAACTACAAATCTGATTTCCATCCTTGTGGTTTTGTCCTTTTGAGAATGTCACATAAACGGAATCATCCAGTAGTAACCATTTGAGATTGGCTTTTTTCACGAAACATGATGCCCTTGAGATACATCTCACTCGTGTGTATCCAGTTTCTTTGTTTTTATAATATGTAGGTCATTAAAAATATCTTGAGCTACACAAAAAATCAAGAAACAAACAAAAGCCTCCCAGTAACATGGATAAGCCAAGCAAGTTGAAACTTTGCACAGATGAATCAGAAAGGATGCTGTCGACAATGTTTCTTGGAAGTGAAATAATGGAGCTTGACACAGTCTGTCTCAAAACCTTCATAGTGACCCACATATATTGTACAAATATACCAGACTTTCACATTCACTTGGTGGGGGACATTTGTGTTGTTTCCACTTTTTTTGGCTATTATGAATAAAGCTTCTGTGAGCATATATGCACACGTTCTTGCATGAACTTAACTGTTCATTTCTCTGGGATAAATGCCCAGGAGCGTGAGTGCTGGGTGGTGTGGTACATGTGTGTTTACTTTGTTAAGAAACTGCCAAATGGTTTTCTGCCCCGGCTGTACTATTTTGACGTTCCTTCCCGCAGTGTGTTAGAGATAAAAGTTTCTCTGCGTTCTCACCAGTGTTTGGTGTAATCGCTTTTTAAAATAATTTTAGCTGTTCTAATAGGGGTGTGGTGATGTGGTACCATGGTTATAATTTATACTTCCTTAATGGTAAATTATGTGGAATATCTCATCGGGAACCTTTCATATCTCCTTTCTGGTGAAATGTCTGTTCACGTTTGTATGAGTTTGCTAAGGCTGCTATAACAAAACACAGCCTGGGTGGTTTAGACAACGGTAATCTATTTTCTCACAGTTTTAAAGCTAGACATCCAAGATTGAGGTATGGGAGGTGTCGTCTGAGGCCTCACACACTAGTGTGCAGTTGACTGTCATTCTGATCACTCACTTGGGCTCTCTGCAACCTTGGGGTCCCTCCTGCACCCTAACCTCCTCTTCTGATAAGGACTGCAGTGAAATTGGATTAGGGCCCACCCAGTAACCTCATTTTAACTTAATCACCTTTGTATTTTAAAGGCCCTGTCTCCAAATATAGCCACATTCTGAGGTACTGGAGGTGAGGACTGGAATTGTTCCTATTCCACATATAAATTTGGGACTCAGTTCAGCCCACAACCACGTCTTCTATCTATTTTTTGTATCAATTGCTTGTGTATTCAACGTTCATTTTGCTGTTGAGTTTTGAGTTCTTTATATATTTGAGATACAAGTCATTTCTTTTATGTAGAATTGGCAAATGTTTTCTCTTGATCTACATTTTGTCCTTCCATCCCCTTAGAAAGGTTGTTTTTTTTCCCCCTCAGAGCAAAGGTTTTAAATTTTGATACAAATTTACCACATTTTTCTTTATGAATTGCATTTGTGGTGTTGTGTCTAAGAATTCCTTATCTTAGGTTTAGTTTTATTATATCTTTTATCATGAAACAGATATATTAAATGACTTACTATATTTTATTACTTTGTTTTTTTTTTTGCATTGTCTATGACACACACGTGTATCACTCAGGATGACCTGGGTGAAAGTCATCCTGCAGAAGGATGACTTTTAGGACAGTACTATTCAAACATTACCGTGTCCTAATTAGTACTAAAGACAGTGCTAATATTCTAGGACAGTACTATTCAAACTTTACTGTGTACTAATTAGTACTAAAGACAGTACTAATACTCTAATACAGTACTATTCAAACTTTACTGTGTATATGTCACCTGGGGTCTTGTGAAAGAGCAGATTCTACTTCAGTAAGTCTGGGTCTGGCCTCAGATTTTTCATTTCTAACAAACTTCTTTGTTAAGAACAAAGAACTTACACTGATGGTCCAAGAAATTTTTATAATTGAATGTTCCTCTGATATCTGATAATGGAAACTAGACAACAAATCATGTTTTCATTAGAAAAAATAAGATCTAAAGTCAAAGTGTAAATATAGCACGCGTTGACATGTTTGGCATTATTGTGTTTCCTTGGTACTGATATTCTGCCTTTATTTCAGTTAAATGTATTCTTGTAAATTTTCTTAAAACCTTTCTAGAACAAGGTGAACTATAAACAAAAATAAATTATTAAATATGAAAGAGAGATCTTCTTTGCCTTGTATACTCAGCAGTGGACCTTGTCTGTTGCTCTCAACTTCTTGAAATAAATATATTTATTTCATATCTATGAATTAAATACATTTTATTAACATGTTATCCTTATAATGTCACATAACATATTATCCCTATATGTTATAAATATATCATTTTATATAATACTAGAAGTTTTGAGTTGTTATGGTCTCTTTTTCTTAATCTACCTGTGATGTTCATATTGACAATTACTTTTTTCTTCTTAAAAATCATATTCTACTGTGCTAGGCTGTGCTTAGGACAAAATGTTAAGCGTAATATTTGTTTGATATATACTTATCAACTGAATTGCTTTTTGCGAATTTAGTATCCTATTGTCACAAACACAGCACAAAAATGCATTAACTATTCAGCTTTTTGACTAAATGCGGTGCTCATCAGTTGCGCAGAGAGCTGCCTCTGTTGTGAGAATACTTTGTTCTTATGCCAATTTTGCAAATTCCCTTTGCATCTCCTCAGTCTAGTGATGCAATTCACGGTATATTTCAACAACAACTTTACTTCTATCGCTTTTCTTTTGTCATATGACTTCCTATTACAATGATCTACCTATGTGACTCTCCCCATGTAGTTTTGAGTTGTTTAGAGACCAGAGCCATTGTTTTTCCATATGTTAATCCCCAGTATCTGGCATGGTGACAGTTTAGTAGTAGTCAGTACATTTTTTTTTTTTTTAATGGGACAGAGTCTCACTCAGTTGCCCTAGGGTAGAATGTCATGGCGTCGTAGCTCACATCAACCTCAAACTCTTGAGCTCAAGCGATCCTCATACCTCAGCCTCCCAAGTAGTTGGGACTACAGGTGTCCCAATGTCCGACTAGTTTTTTTGGATTTTTGTTTTTCTTTTTTTGTTTTTCTGCTTGTAGAGAGGAGGTCTTGCTTTGCTCATGCTCACCTCAAACTCCTGAGCTCAGGTGATCCACCTGCCTGGGCCTCCCAGAGTGTTAGAACTACAGGCATGAGCCACTGCACCCAGACTTAAATATTTTTTAAATAAAGGAATATGTCTTTAAAAACCCCAGAATGCAACTCTTCTTGCCCTTTTATTTGATCTTATGGCTTCAGATTGAAAGTAGATGCTTGTGGTATATACGTCCAAGTCTCTTAGAATATACTGCTTTTTTCCCCACACTATTCACATTGGCATATATAGGTATCTCAGTGCACAGATACTGTCCCCAATGAATTCCCATGTCATGTTTATCTGCAAATGTGAATGTAACATCCAGAAAACTGACTTGAACGTAATGTGAATGTGAATGTGAATGCGAACATTCCAAATGTGAATATTCCATCCAGAAAACTGACTTTGCATTTTTATCTGAGTGGTTTTTCTTCTTTATTGTACAGAAAGCCCAATTCTTGTGTGACTTTGAGTGTCTTAAAATGCTCTGTACATAGGTCTTCTGAAATCTCTGCAAACCTGCATAATCTGGTAACTTAGATGGCTTTACATCTTTTCTACATGTTTAAGTCATTTAGCAGCAATTCACTTCTTTATATTGAAAATAGGTGCCTGTGCACAGATTAGCTTCCATTTCTCGAGATGATCATCATATCAAGAAACACCTTCCAGGCTCATTTTAGATGTGCATCTGATTCTGAAGCTGTAGCTGAGAGATTGGTGAATCCTGGTAGGTAACATTCTTCCATCATGTTTTGTCATCTAAAAAATTCAGAGGATTCATACACAGCTCTCACTAAGTAAGAGTCCTTAACTCATCACAGATCTTCCTCTTGGGATTGGATCAAATTTCCTTCCTCTCCTGCAGGTAACTCATAGGACATGTAATAATCTCTGTCCTTCCTAGCTCCTGAAACTACAAAACATGGGTAAAGTCCTTTATTTACTATGTAGTTTCAAGACTATGGAGTTCCTTTATTGATGTCTCTAGGCAGAAAAGGACACCAAGAATCTCACAGCTGACGAAGATGTCTGGTTCTGCTTTAGAACAGGGTTGAAGCTAGAGCTCCTTTGGAACCAGCCACTTTGGCAATAAAATCAGTGCATTGGAACAAATACTGGATTATGAACAATAAATTAAAAGAAACTGTAACCTTGGGAACTTACACATGGAAAAACCATTTCACCTGGAGCAATGATATAAACCAGCAAGCTATCATTTCAAAGAGGTCAATGACCCATCAGATTATGCAGAGCTAGTTTCCAATGGCAGCCCTGATAGAAAGAAAAAATAGACCAAAAGTGAAAGTTCTCACTGCCTTTCATGTGGATACACAAGTAATACCTTTAGACTGGGGTTCTTGGATCATTCAAGCATGAAGCTCAAAGTTCCACCAAAAATTCCTATAAATGCACATGAGTTCTTAAGTTTAAAATTAAATTGTTTATGTGGAACACGTTATTCTTAGTGAAGCATCACAAGAATGGAGAAGTATGAATCTTATGTAGTCAATTTTGATATGAGGACAATTAATGACATGGTGGGGCATGGGGGAAGGGGAGAGCAGATAGAGAAGAAAGGAGGGGGTGAGGGAAAGGAAAAGAAAAGAATTCTAGTAAAAACAGAATTGATGCTGTTCTGTTCATTTTAGAGTTATTATATAATGGTAAAGGTAGAAATTCAACAAGAGGATATAATAGTCCTAGATATTTATGTACCTAATACAGGAGGACTCAAATTCATAAAGCAAATTCTACTCAATCTAAACAGAGGTGAAACAATAGCATCATAATTTCCCGAAACTTCAACGCCCCACTATCAGAATGGAACAAAAAATCCAAGAAGAAAATAAATGAAGGTACACTGGAATTAAAGAGGAACCTAGAACAAATGAGATTAATAGATATTTATACAACATTTTATGCAAAAACTACTGAATATACATATTTGTCATCAGCATATGGAATAGTCTCCAAGACCAATCATATCTTAGGCCACAAAGCATATCTCAACCAATTTAAAAAAATAGAAATCATACCATGTGTCTTCTCAGATCACAGAATAAAACTATATGTTCACTCTAAGAGAAACACTCAGTTCTACACAAAGTCATGGAGATTCAACAAACCACTGCTGAATGATTATTGGAGCAATAATAAAATTAGGATGAAAATCAAAAGTTTCTTTGAACTGAACAATAAAGGAGACTCAAGCTGTCAAAATGTATGAGATATAGTAAAAGCAGTCCTCAGGGGAATATTTGTAGCCTTAAATGGCTACTTTGAAAAGAAAGCTTACAAATTAACAATCCAATGATGCATCTCATGGAACTAGAAAAGGAAGAGCAAAACAAACCCAAAGCCAGCAGAAGAAAAGAAGTGACGAAGGTCAGAGCAGGGCTAAACAAAATGGGGGGAAAAAAGTAGAAAGGATTGATGAAACAGGAAATTGGTTCTTCAAAAAGATTCTTTTTCTAGATTAACAAAGAATAGAAGAGAAAGGGCCCAAATAAACTCAGTCAGAAATGAAAAAGGAAATATTACAACTGATAGCATAAAAATACAAAGCATCATCTGTGAGTACTCTAAAAAAGGCCTCAACGGCAATCACAGCAACAAGAAAAATAAATAAATGGGACTTCATTAAATTAAAAAGCTTCTGCACAGCTACGGAAACAATCAACAGAGCAAATAGACAACCGACAGAATAGGAGAAAATATTTGTAAGCTTCACATCTGATATAGGGCCAATATCCAAAATCTACAAAGAACTAAAGTCAGCTAGGAAAAAAACACATAGCCCTATTAAAAAGTGAGAAAAGGACATGGACAGAAGCCTTTCAAAAAAGGATGTTAAAGCACCCAAGAAACGTATGAAAACATGCTCGATATCACTAATCATCAGGGAAATGCAAGTTAAAGCCACCATGAGATAGCAGCTTACCCCAGTTAGGATGGCTTTTATTAAAAAGTCCAAATACAACACATAGTGGCGTGGATGCAGAGGGAAAGAAACATGTACACTCTTGGTGGGATTGCAAATTTGTACAGCCTCTACAGAAAACAGTATGGTGATTCCTCAGAAAACTGAAAGTAGACCTACTGTTGGATTCAGCACTCGCATTACCAGGAAAAGGAAAAGAAGTCATTTATCAAAAAGACATCTGCACTCAAATGCTTATTACAGCACACAATTCGCAATTGCAAAGGTATGAAATCAACCTGTATGCCTGTCAGTTCATGAGTAGATTAAGAAAATGTGGCACGGCTCGGCACCTGTAGCTCAGTGGCTAGGGCACCAGGCACATACACTGGAGCTGGCAGGTTCAAATCCAGCCCGGGCCTGCCAATCAACAATGACAACTACAACCCCCAAATAGCCAGGCATTGTGGTAGGCACTTGTAGTCCCAGCTACTTGGGAGGCTGAGGCAAGAGAATCACTTAAGCTCAAGAGTTGGAGGTTGCTGTGAGCTGTGACAGCACGGCACTCTACCTAGGTGACAGCTTGGGACTCTGTCTCAAAAAAAAAAAAAGAAAATGTGACATATTTTATACCACAGAACACTACTCAGCTATGAAGAAGAATGAATTAAGGCCTTTTGCAACTATTTGGATGGAACTGGAGAACATCCTCCTAAGTATCTACAAAATGGAAAAACAAACGCCACATGTGCTCACTGTTAAATTGGAACCAATCAGTGAGCACAAGTGCACAGAGGGAAGTAAACTCCGTGGAAATCAAGCTGGGCGGAGGGAGAAGGGCAGGGGCAAAAACATACCTAATGGCTACAATGAACACTATCTGGGTGATGCCGCTCTTATAACCTTGACTCAATCATTACAAAAGTGATTCATGTAACCCAAAACATTTGTACCCTTATAATATTTTGAAATTAAAAAAAAATGCAAAGAGAGATAAAGGCAAAAATGTAAACTTTCATGTACTTGAGAAGGATTTTAACATTACTCATAGAGTTAAAGAAAGGGCCGTGGAAACCAGGATCTGAGATATTACAACCCAAAACTCCAAAGACCCAGAGAAAAGAGATAGTTCAAATGTATAGATTCTGGAGCCTGATTTAGCTTCTAACCCTGTTACTTATTAGCTGTGTGGCCTTAGACAGTTACGTAGCTTTCTGCACCATAGTTTCTTCACCTTTATTATTATTTATTATTATTTTAGCGATAGGGTCTCACTCTGTCTTCCAGGCCAGAGTGCAGCGGTACAATAAATAATATTGATAACTCACTGTAAACTCAAACTCCTGGCTTCAAGTCATCCTTGCACCTTGGCTCCCACAGTGTTGGAATTTCAGGCATGAGCTAAGTGGCCTCTTCATCTTTAAAATGGAAGTAACAATAGTATTTACTTCAGTGATTATTAAGAGAAGTTAGTTTATGTTTCACATAGAATAGGAATATTATGTGCTCCTTACTTCTGTTTTTTTTTTTTTTTTTGTAGGTTGACCTCATTTCTTTCTGCAGAAAGGCCTTCTCCATGAAGCATATTTTTAAGGGATTCCAACTTAGAATTCCCAAAAGAGAAAGAGGTTCTTTTGTTTACAGTTTACATTTAGGTCCAGAAGAAGGACTCAGCTTAATTTCGTTGGAGTCATGTGTCTACCTCTTCGACCAAACATGATTGTGAAAAAATTGGGATACCGCAATCATGACTTAATTTAAATCCCCATCATCCTGGTCAGAAAGCCTTTATAAAAATTAACATTGCATTCCTATTGATATTGAAATAATACTATAGAAGACTGTGGAATGTCTCTTTTGAGACGTTAGGGGAGCATTCTCCTGAAAATACATAATTTTTCCTGTTGAATTACATGACTTCCAACATTATAATTCAATCAATCTGATATAATTTCTTATTTTCTTTTTTTTTTATACATTTATGGGGTACTTTGAGCTAGTTTTATATGCAATTTGAAATACAACAAACTGGTTAACAAAGCCTTCACCACACTTTCTTAATTATTGTGTTAAGACATTTATACACTACACTTAGTAGGTTTGACGTGTACCCTTGTAAAATGCACCATAGGTGTGGTCCCACTGATTACCCTCCCTCCACCCGTCCTCCCCTCCCCGGCCCACACCCTCCTCTTCCCCCTTCATCTTGGGTTGTGATCAAGTTATAGATTTCATATAAAAGTGTGGGTGATTATTTATTGGTTTTATAGTAGAGCTGAGTACATTGGCTTTTTCGTCCATTCTTGAGATACTTTATTAAGAGGAATATGTTCCAGTTTCATCCATGTAAACACAAAAGAGGTAAAGTCTCCATCTTTTTTAAGTCTGCATAATATTCCATAGTGTACATATACCGCAATTTATTAATCCATTCATGGGTCAATGGGCACTTTGGCTTCTTCCATGACTTAGGAATTATGAATTGGGCTGAAGTAAACATTCTGGTGTAAATATCTTTGTTATAAAGTAATTCTTGGTCTTCTGGATATATACCAAGTAGAGGAATTACAGAGCAAAACTCCTACAGCATTAATTATTTGATATAATCAAGATTCATAAAATGACATATTACAAAAATATTCTGAATGGGGTATTTTGTTGACTTATATTCTAATATTTAGTCCAGAGACAATTATCTGAAAAAATATAAGTAATCTAATGTTTTAAGTACTAAATATAGACACTTTGCTAAACAGTTATATAAAGTAAGGAAGAAAACACTGAGCATTTTTATAAATTATTGCATAGATTTGTCTGAGAATTTTAATATGTTCAGTTTTCCTTCTAGAGAAATAAAAAAATACAAACATTAAAAAAAAAAAAAAGTCGGGATACCTGAGTTGATCACATGGCAAAGGCAAAGACTCTCTTATGGAGGAAGTAAAGTCTCCAAAATGCAGGAAATCTCGCTGGACACACAAACAATAGTTTCAACAAGTCCCCAGTGATCTCTGTGGGGACAGGTCTCCTCCCCATAATAAAAATCACTGAGTGATTTTATAATTCAACCAATCTGATATAATTTCTTATTTTCTTTTTTTATGCATTTATGGGGTACTTTGTGCTGGTTTTATATGCAATTTGGAATACAACAAACTGGTTAACATAGCCTGCTGTTGCTACTGAGAATGTGTCTGTCCCTAATGCAATTGATTATTTGCCCTACATAGGGAAATGCATTATTATTCACATTTAACTCAGACAGAAAAATAAGCATGATGAGTTTAATGTTTTTATAGATTTTATTTTTTTATTGTCCATCTTCCCTAATAGCATGTAAGCTCTGTAACATCAGAGATTTTGTTTTGTGAATTTCTGTACCCCCAGTTGCTAGGACAAAGGTCACATGTAGCCCCAGCTTACAAGTTCTTTTTTTTTTTCTTTTTGAGACAGAGCCTCAAGCTGTCACCCTGGATAGAGTGCCGTGGCATCACAGCTCACAGCAACCTCCAATTCCTGGGCTCAAGCGAGTCTCCTGCCTCCACCTCCCAAGTAGCTGGGACTACAGGTGCCCGCCACAAC